>VXAB01008317.1:0-104614 GCA_013399175.1 Odontophorus gujanensis | reverse complement strand
TAGGGAAGGGAAGGGAAGGGAAGGGAAGGGAAGGGAAGGGAAGGGAAGAAGAAGACTCACTAAAATGCTTTTATGAGAAAAGGGAAAGTGTTGCACTTCCTATCAGTCTGAAACCATTTCTGGTCTTAGGGAGGTTCAAGTGGTCCTTCCTTCCTCAAGGAGTCCATCCCACTCTCTGGGATCTCAGAGAAGACTGTTACCAGTAGTGAGCGAAGCCCTTCCAGACGTGGCCTGAGGATGACAGTTCTGAATGGAATCATCATTCTTTCAGGTCATTAGGTCACAGATCACTTCAAAACTGAGACAAAGATGATTACAAGGCATAAAGCAATGATTCATATTGCTGACTATCAGTATACCAAAGGAGTGAAATGTGTGACAGTTCAAATCATAAGTGTGCATAAACCAAGAAATGAAAGAAAACTTTGTCAGTTACTCAGAGAAAGGCAAGCACACAGATGCTTTGAGGAAGAGAATATAGAAAACATTCAGACTTCAAAAACCTTATTCTTCCCTTTTGTTTATCCATACTTGATCTACAATTTCTCTCTAGGGACAAATGGTCTATACAGTAAAATATGTAACAATAGGAAATATTTCATTTTTCTGTTACGTGTTAATTCCTTAGCAGACCTTATATCTTTATTTCACTGCAAGAGGTTCTTCTTGAGAAAAACACAGCTTTTTGGTGCAGATGCATAATTTGCTTAATTTTTCTGCAGGGAATTATCAGGTACAGTTACTTTGACGCTCCTTTTTTTGTAGTTCATTTCCAAAGAATAGGTTTTATTTTTCTTAGTTTAACAACACCAAATGCTAGAACTCTTAAATATATTTATTTAAGGAGTAAGGAAAATTTATAGATGAATAAATAAAGAAGGCACAGTAATCAGTCTAAACTGAAGAATTTGAAATGTCAATGAACAGGTTCTCAAGAAGGCTTCATCTATTTGGAGCTTATTCCTGCTCTCAGAACATTTTTCAAGCTCTGCAAGAAGCAGTGTATATTACATAAATGGGTAATTGATATAAACTGCATAAACAATTTGAATTTTTTTAATTTAAAAGACAACTGCAGTGCTAGATGACTTTCATACAGCAGACATTGCCACCTCACTGGTACTGTAACACCTGTGCAAGGGAATTATTGTGATGCTGCTGGCTAGTCACTTAATGCTTTGTTATCTCAGTCACTGGGTATATCATGAAAGGTCACATCCTTAGGAGGAAAAATAAATTCTTCTTAAAGAATGTAAATGTCCCACAGAATGTTTCTGGGCCCTAGTATGGCACTGTGAAAGATTCAAATTGCTTTTATAGATGATAGGATTTTGTTATTTAAGTGTAAAGTTTTCAGTAAGAAAATATTTTGCATCTTTTGAGTACATTTATACTGAATAGGAAAGAAACAAGAAAAACATTTATTCACAAGGTAGTTTCTGGCTCTGATGGCATATTCCCTCACTCTTCTTCTCTGCTAAGCAAAGTTGCAGCATAGGTCTACTTTTGCCACTGCAAATGCAAAGTGCGCTGAAATGCACGTCGTATGAAACTAATATTCTTGATGAAAAAAAGAAAAAATATTATTACCTATTAACCATACTGTTTGATATTGAAGAAAAGTTTCTGGAGATTTCTGCTTTTGACAAGGAGGATATTCTCCCTCACCACACTCTGGAATCACTCACATTCAATAGTATGGCAGTAATGTCCAATGAGTTCAGCAAATACAGTTCCTGAGGGGAAAACAATTTAGATGAATCTGAGAGAATTGTAACAGAAAATTCTAGGAAGAATTTCTTACAAAGCATGAGACTCAGTGACAAGTGCTATATTTATTTTTAAAGATACGCTGTCAGTTAAAAGACCATGACAATATAAAGCTAGGTAAGATTTCTTTGAGCCACCCTTATTAATCAGCATATATATGTTTGGGTATTTTATGACCAAGAGCATTATCTTCTCTCACTTTTCTGTCTGTTTTTCGGATAAAAAAGATCAGGACTTTTGGAATTTCCTGTATGTCTTCTTAAATAAAGATATTAAAAGAATACGAATTTATGGTTATGTCCTTCCAAGACCACATAAATAAAAATGATTGAATTAATTTTTTAACATTCAGGAAGACCTCGAACAAAAATGCAAGTCTTTAATTAAAAAAAGAAATTAGAAAAGTTACATTCATAACAAATTGTGAATCACTTAGTACTTTGTAGGTAATCACTCTGAAGTTGGAATCCGATAGAGCCCAAGTAGCAACAAATATTTTCAGAAATACACACTTTTCAAAAAGTCAAGATCTGTTTTTCATTGCAAAACAGTTATTTAAACCTTGATACATAATAAAAATAAACCACCCTCAATAAAATGTGAAAAATATTATGAGTCACTTATCTTAAAAGAAGATATAACTAATAGGTATTGGCAAACTATTTCTCTTGCTTTAACATGGAGGAATTTCTCATGTCTTTCCTTGAGTCTGAATCCATATTTTTTGAAGATCCATAAAAAATATTTCCATCTGACTTCATAAGGGGACTACTCAAAAAAAAAAAAAAAGATAAAAATAAAAATAAAAAATGTGAGTTTAATGTTATATGTGCCCTAATCTAAATTGCATTTCTCTCTTACCACTTGGAGCTCAAAATAAAACTGTTGGGCCATTTTGGACCAGAGCATTCAAAGTGGCTGTTAGAAATACATTCTTCTCTTATCCTTACTCTCAGAAGCATTCATCACCACTGTGCAAACATTTTTACAGAATGGATGGCACAGAGTAAACAAAGTATGAAGGAAAATATGTTTATGTATTTTTCTATGCCTGTAAATTGTGTATGTATTCTTCTGCTTTTAGAGGGATTTTACTCTTAGTAAAGGGAATATTGTTATCAGCCACAATACATGTAGGGAACTTTCCTTTTCTCTTTGCTTTGGGCTTATCATAAAAATTCCTTTTTATTTTTATTTTTTTTTCAGTTACCTCCAAGGTTTTTCCTTCTTGTTGTGCTAAGCAAGTGTCATATCTGCAGGAGAATAGGTCCATAGGTCTAATTCAGAAATGTCACATTCACTATAGCTGCAAAAGAAAGTGCAGTGATGTTCAGCATTATGGTAGCTATGATAACCATCAGCATTTGGGAGTCACCTGTCAGCCCTCATCAGTGAAGCAGGGCACTGGAGCCTTTTGTCTTTCTTTACTTTTACGTTATAAGCTCTCTGCTGTAGGACTACTTCTGATTTTGCATATGGCTCCCTGCCTGACAGTCCTGAAGGAAATCAGATGGCTTAAACTGTGGCTCGGCGGATGTTTCCCTTGGCCGCTCCTCAGTTCTCTCCACCCTTGCCCAGAGGCATTCTTTTTTGCTCCCGTGGCATCTCCTTGTGCAGCACAGCTGTTTGTCAGACTGTGAGATGAACCAATACAAGGAATGGCTTGAAAGGCCTAAGCTTAAAAATAGCCCTTTTTAACAATATTATTAATCAGAATTGGCTAACATATATAAGTGTGATTAATTGGCAAATCCATTGTGCCATGAGCATCGCTGCACTAATGAGATGAGCTATGGATGGGAATAAGCACGCAGGCAGGGGAAGAGGGCAAGAGCAGCTACAGGCAGCTTTGTTTTGGGGGCACGACCTGTGAAGCTAAGGCATCTCTGCCTCTGTAAGACAGATATAAAAATTTTTAATACTTGCTTTTGAACATAATCAGTTTTAGGACTGATGAGAGTCACTCACTACTTACACACAGAGTGTTTAATACATCAACATCTTGGCAGAACTCAGTTTGCAATTATCTTTCTTTGATGGAGCATCTGGCACCATGAACTGCTACCCAGTACGAGACATCAGTCCTATCCAAATCATGTGAGCTTCAGACATGCATCATGAAAAGGGTCCAACACATAGGGCTGTTTGGTTGGATCACTTTCTCTATTTTTCCCCTCTGTGGATATTTATTCCAACAGATTTATCTCTGTTCCTTTTTCCTTCTGTTCAGGACTGTCATTTTTAAAAAGCTCCAGATGAAATACCATAAGATAGTATTTAGAAAAAAAAAACTTCTGAATTTTTAGCATTGGTTATATATTTAGTTTGTAGTGTATCTGGAATTTAAGTAGGTACCAGTAATTGGTCTAGCAGACAAACCTGTATTGACAAGGAAATCTATTACAAAACTGAGTCCTAAATTTTCTGAATTTTTCATTTCTATCACCTCTAGGTCTGAGCTGAGGATTGATGGGTTGAAAGAATCTTCTGTATTTTGTGTCCTGGCCCCATTTTTTATCATTCAAGTGATCACATAAAGAATATGAAATACATACACTTATCAATGCCAGTCATCATAACATCAGCAAATAACATCCAGTCAGCACAGACACCAATCTAATATTTGTAATTTCTACTTTTAGAATAGCTGAAATTGAATTCACAGTTTGGCCTACACTTTGTGATTCAGACATTTCTGGACTATAGATAAATACAGTAATAATTGAGTACTGGATGCTCTACAGTTTCTGTTTGAAAGGGAAAACATGTTTTTAATTGATTTTTGATTCAAGTTGTCTGAAATCTATTTTTCTTTTGTAATATGTCCAAAGTTTCAGATCAAAGGCATTTTAAAAATGATTTCTTATTCCTTAAGCTATGTTTCCGTAACTCATAATATTGTCACGAAAGTAATGCCTCCTATTTATTTCCAAGGAAACTACAACAAATACAATAACACTGTTTGACAGAGCAAAATATCACTTACAAAACCTATTTTTCAACACAGTCACCACCATAAGCTATGAGTTTTCACCAGCAATGAACAAGAATCAGCATGCCATGCTCATAAAAATCTACACAAGCTGAGGTGATCCACTGTTTCACAACTGCCATGACAATGTCATCGCTAGGAAAATGTTGCCCACACAGTCCATCTTTCATCAGCCTGAACAGATGGAAGTCAGGAGGCACCAAATCCAGAATAGATGGTGGGTGTGGTAGGATAGTCCAGCCAAGATTTAAAATATGATCACAGTCTTCAAACTGGTACGGGGCCTGGCGTTATCATGTTGCAAGAGAAAAATTGTCTTCTTCTCTGGTCTAATTCTGGAAGTTCAAGCCTATAGCTTAGTCAGTACCACGATGTAGTGGTCAGATTTGATGGACTGTCTGGGTTCCAGGAAATCCAGAAGCATCATACCTTTCCTATCCCAAAAGACAGTGCACATCACTACCTGCTGAGGGCCACATCTTTAACTATCTTTGATGGGAATTCAAATCTCCATTCCATGAACTGCAATGTTGACTCCAGCTCACAGTAGTGACACAATATTTCATCACAGATGATAATCATGAGGTCTTGGAAACAGTTCTCATCTGCCTCATATTGTTTCAATAGATTCTTTAAAACTTGTAGACAGTGTTACTTCTGTTCCTATGCTCTTCATTTCATGGTGTGACTGTAGTATACAGCTGTATATAACATAGCTTGTCTTTCCCATTGCTGTCTCCAATGCTGAAATGCACCACTCACTACCTTATTATGCTCACATCTACTCTTTGGTCTTCATAAATATTCAGCAAACGTTGATGAATGTCAGTGAGTGCAATGGTTTCTACATGGAGGGTTTCAATTGCACATCTTTCCTTCATATGCACTTTCATGTCAGACATCATTTTGTCAGTCTGCCCCTTTGCTGCCTTCTGCCACACAGCAAGAAAATATAATGGAATACTGGTGGGAAGGTTCAACCTGTACTGAGATGCCACCAACATCTGCCTCTGATGTTGTGGGAAAACATAAGAAAATAGGACGCATTACTTTCAGAGCAGCCCTCATATATGATTACTTACAGCAACTTATGAGAAATGACTGCAGGAAAAACAACACTGTCTATGATAAAAGTGATGTGCAATTGCGCAAATGTCTCAGCTCTGCCCCATTCAGCCTATTGCTGATGTTAATCATATTGAACAAGCTCATTAAATTGGAATAAAAGAACATAAGAGGGTCCAGTATGACAAGATATAACAGAAAAAAACTAGATTACTGATGTAAACTGGAGCATAAGCTTTTCTACTTGCAAAATGACTAGCTTACATCTATCTTTCACCGCTTTTCTTGGGAACATTTCTCTTTCAAATTCATCTTTCTTTTTTCTCTCCCATGAACACTTTCCCATTTGGAAACATGGTTCCATCTATTAACTTAGAACTTTTCAAAACATTAAAGAATGCTTAAAGTTCTTTGGGACTATCTGTACATCTGTCTAGAAATAAGGTTTTCTTTGTTCTTTTATTTTTACTATGTATTAGACCTTTTCACTGTTTTTATATTGCTGATTTAAAAATAAACCTTTACCTAATAGAGATGAATTTCCATTTTTTTAATAATTTATTCTAATTCTAATTTCTAATTTATTGATTGATTTTGCAACAGCTGCTCTTATTATTCACTTATTCAGTTTGTTTCATTGAATCACATATAAAGACACCCTGAAGTGCATAGAAGGCCATGCTAAACCCTAAATTTCAGGAGACTGAACTTCAGGTTGTTTAAGGAATTGTTGGGTGAGATTCACTTGGAAACTGCCCTAAGGGACAAAAGAGCTGAACTGAACTGAACTGGCAGCACTTTAAGAAGACATTTCCGAGAGCACAAGAGCTCCCTATCTCCCAGAATAAAAAATGAGGCAGAAGAGGAAGGAAACCAGCATAACTGAGCAAGGACCTGATGTCCAGTGTGAGGGGAAAAAAAGGAAAAGAAATGCAGTGGAAGTAGGGATGTGTGGTCTGGGAAGAATACAGTGATGCTGGGAAGAATACAGGATTTGTAGGAATGGGATCAGAAAAGTCAAGGCACAGATGGAATTTAATTAGGTGATGGATGAGAAAAACAACAAAAAGGGTTTACTTAGATGCACTGGGCAGAAGAGCCGGCCTCCTCAGACAAGGAGAAGGCTGAGGTACTTAACGAGTTCTTTGCCACAGTCTTCACAGCCAGTCAGGCTTCTGATGTCTATCATGTCCCTGAACTTCTAAGTTGTGGTCAGGGGAGAAAAATTCCTTCCGGTGTAAGAGTGGAGTAACTCTGAGACCGTCTCATGAGAATGAATGTATATAAGTCTATGGGGACAGACCACATCCATTGCAGGGTTCTGAAAAAAAAAATGTCTGAAGTGCTTTCCAAGCTGCTGTCAATCATATCTAAAAATTGTTGCTGTCAGATGAAGTTCCAGTGACTGGAGAAGGGAAAACACCTGTCCTATGTTCAAGAAAGGGAGAAAGGAAGACTCGTGGAACTGCAGCCACTGAGCCTCCCTGCTTTACCAGGGAAGATCATGGGACAGATCTTCCTGGAAGAGTTGTTAAAGCATGTGCAAAATGAGGATATGACCTGAGACAGCATGGCTTCACCAAGCACAGATCATGCCTGATCAGTCTGTTGGCTTTCTATGGTGGAGTGATGACAAAGGAAGGGCAGCTGATGTAATCTGCCTTAATTTGTGTAAGGCCTTTGACATGGTCCTGCATCATACCCTTATCGCTATGTTGAAGAGATATGGATTTGAAGGCTGGCCTATTAGGTGGATAAAGAATTTGTTGGATGGTTGTAGCGAGAGGGTTGTTGTCAGCAGCTCCATGTCCAGGTGGAGGCCAGTGATAGGCAGTCTCCCCCAGGAGTCCGTCTTGGGCCTGGTTCCTTTCAACATCTTTATCAGTGTCATAGACAGTGGGGATTGAGTCTACCCCCATAGTTTTGTTGATGTCACTAAGCTGAGTGTTGCAGTTGACACAATAGGAAGGGACACCATCTAGGGAGAAGCTGAAAAAGTGAGTCCACAAGAATCTAATGAGGTCTAACAAGGCCCAGCGCAAGATGCTACACTTGGATTGGGGCAATCCCAGATATGTGTATAGACCAGGAGAAGAATTCATTGAGAGCAGCCCTGAGGATTAGGACTTAGAGATAGATCAACTGCTGGACATGAGCCAGCACGGTGCTCTTGCACCATGAGCACAGTGAGCACAGTGAGGCAGTGGGTGGTGCATTTCAGCAGTGACGACAGCAGGCCACTTCCGCTGGTGCGGATTTTTATGAGTACAGCATCCAGGTTCTTGTTCATCACTGGTAAAAATTCATTGTTAATGGTGGTAGCTATTTTGCCAAGAGTGTTCTGTATTGAGAATTTACTCTATCAAATACTGTTATAGCATTTTTGTATCTGCTATAATTTCCATGGAAACAAATAGGAGTCATTACTTTCAGCGTCATTAATGCAAATGCACCAAAATAGAAGCTGTGATAGTATTTTGATTCATTTATTCAGCCTCTTTGGGATCTCCTGATTATAATTTAACTTCCTACTCTGCAGTTAACAGTTTAGTTGAGCCACTCTATGTGACCAAGGAGACTTCACTCAAAGTTATGCATCATTGTAATCTACTTAATATCACACTGAACAGAAAATTTCACTCTACTACTGAGATTTTAAAAATAAGTCCAACGCAAATCAAGACCACAATTAATAAAGTGAAAACACATTTAGAAATAAATAAATTGAGCTGAAAAAAAAATTATTTTTCATCCAGATTTCTGTTTGACGATTCTCTGTGCATCATTTCAGCTCATGACAAAAAAAAAAAAAAAAAGAGATCAAGTAAAAGAAATCAACAGTGAATAACAACACTTATTCTATTCACAGTTCTGCCTCAGATGTGTTCTATTCAGTCCATATCAGAAAGTTTACAAAAAGGTGACTAAATGCAGGACAGCATTCATTTGACTTCACTAACAACTACTGCTAAAATAGAAGGTTCCATTTCTTTATTTCAGAAATATTAACATCTTCAAAATATAATAATGGATATTTCTCTTTCCATTTACCACAGATGCATAGGCCAAAATGGAACAATATTTCCAGGAGGATCAGCAGTCTGTGTACTTTGGAAATATTGAGTTTTAGGTTACAATCTGAGCTTTATAGCCATAGTCCTGGGTTAACTTTTGAAAGAGGATACCAATAAAAAAAACTGGAAATCTATTCCAAATCCTAGAAATTATACTCAAGGGAACAATCCCCCTTTGGCGAAGACATGGACTAGATGACCAAAAGGTGTTTTCCATTTCTGCTTAAGTCTTTTAAAAATAGATATGTTTAATAAGTTCTTTCAACTTCTACAAATGCTGTAGCACAACAGATACTGATGGATGACATGAGTATAACCAAAAGACCCAGATAGATCTGACCTTGAAATAATGTACATAGGTTGCTACCCATAAAAGAAAGGCCTTGAACTCAGTGAGTTGGACTCACAACTCATGAATAAAATCAAAGGGATAGCAACCTTTATTTTCTGGTCATTCTTTGTTTATGATAGATACAAAGGGAGTAGAAGAGAATGATTTCTACTGAGTTTTGAGTGTCCCTGTGCACAGTCAAGTCTAAGAATAGGATTTGCAAATTACCAGCTAATCTCTCAGTTCAGTCCCAGACTTCTTCCATTTACTGATTCCCCCAGAATCCTACCAGAAAAGAATTTCTGGTAGGGCCACGTTAGACTTCTTGTATATCAAAGGAGATGACTGAAAAAGAAAAGGGCTGTATTTTGAGATAGGAAGTTGAAATCCTGTTTTTCAATAGCTATGTGAGCAATAAAATAAATAAAGTCATTAATAAGTCTGAGATTTTAGAAAATGTTTTGATCAGCAATCTGTAATTTGACAGCTACAGTCTAATTACTAGCAAGTGTAAATGTTCCCAAAGAAGTCTGAATAGCCATTCCATAAGGTCTGAAAACTAATTTCCGTTGGTCAAAACTATTAATTCTGATTTCAGAGTCAAAATAGGTTAATTCAGAAGCCTAGATATAAATGAAAATAAACATTTTCCCATATACAGTTGAACTGCCAATAAGAAAATTCACTCTAATGTTTATATGTTTTAGTGGCAGCTATCGAAGCAAACGTATTACATTTTTTAATTTAAATTATGTTATAGCACAAAATCCAAGACTTGTATATGGTTATAACAGCAGAGAGACATAACTCTTTTCCAGGATTGCATAAACAGAAAAAAACATGGGGTTTGTGTTTGTTTTATTTATTATATCATCATTTCTGAAATCGTTTCTACATCTACCTTTCCACATTCAGGTGAAACATTTTGGTAACAGAAGTTTTGAATGAAATTAGATACCAGTGTACCTACCAGAGTTGGAGCTGAACAAATATACAGAGACTTTCACAGCATGACTGACAAAAGGTTTTTTTCCTTTTCACTTAAAAAAGTACTCTCCTCAGGGGAAAATGTAGGCAGTAAAAAAGATCTTTCACTCACAAAATACACTGAACACTACTATTAATCTGGAGTCTACCTCACAGAGCGGCATGCAAGATGCAGTATTTTGACTAGACAACTCACCAGATTGGGTGACTTCCACACTCCTGAGGCATATGCACATTTTACTTCATTTGGTCTGTCTTCCGAAGATTACTAGTCTTGTGACTAAACCCAAGCAGCTCCATTATGCCAGAAAGGGATATGAACACAAATCTATCATTTGTGGTTAGTTGTGTCCTAGCTTATCCCCAGCTAAATCTTTGAATTTTTTATTCATTTGGGAAAGATCTGTGTTCTTGCAGATTATATATTAACATCTGTTGTGGTTCAACCACAACAGGCAGCTAAGTACCACCCAGCTGTTTGCTCAGTCTCCCCACATGGAGAGACAATGAAAAAGGGAAAAGTGCAAGAACTCATGGGTTGAAATAAAGGCAGTCTATTAGGTAAAGCAAAAGCTGTGCATAAGAAAATCAAAATAAGGAACTCACTCACTATTTCACATCAGCAGACACTTCCTGGAAAGCAGGACTCATCATGTGCAGTGGTTTCTTAGGAAGACAAACATCATCACTCTAAATATTCCTCCCTTTCCTCATCTTTCCCCAGCTTTTATTGTTAAGCATAACACCATATGGTATGGGGCATCCCTCCAGTCAGTCTGAGTAAGTTATCCTGGTTCTGTCCCCTCCCAGCTCCTTGTGTACCCCCAGCTCTTCACTGTCAGGGTAGCATGAGAAGTAGAAAAGTTCTTGACTCTGTGTAAGCACTGCTCTACTACAATCAGAAACTAAAACTTTGTCTTGCTATCACCACTAACTTCACTAACAATCTAAAATACAGCATCATACAAGCCTCTCTGAAGAAAATTTACACCAGAGCCAAAACAGTGCCAACATAATTTGTCTATTTGCTAAATGTGTCCATTGAAAACTACAACTGGTCACTTGAGCAAAGGGATCCCTCACACCCAAAATCTGGTAACTGACAACGTTGTTACTTCTTAGAGATCAGCTTTGCCAGTGAGGGCAGCAATTTTTAGCACTAATTTGCAGCTGTTTTGTAGCCATGCTTCTAGGACATAAGGCAGTAAAACTACATTTCCCCTGGGACAAATGACTAAAATTGGCACTCATGACTTTACTGGGACATGTGATTGTGCTAAGTGAGGAAAGAGGCACAGGGCTGATCAGCATGGACACAGTGATCCTTACAGCTTCTGTGGGAGTTTCAGTCACATAGCTTAACTTTCACTTCAATATGCATTGGCCTCTGAAAAACAACTTGTTCTTTCTGACCGAAAAATCTTAGGACTGCCACTAAAGATTACAGTTAGCAACACCTGCAATTGATATGGAATTGCTGAAAACACACAGGTTTTGATTTTTTTTCTTTGATAGGAAGAAGCAAAAGCCAAGTAAGCAGAAAAAAAGAAAGCAAGAAACTGTCAAGAAATTGTACTCACAGGTTACCAGTTACAGCAATTACCTAGTGTGTGAGTGATCTTGATCCCCTTTCCCAAACCCATGCATATCTACTGCTGCAAAGAAACGTAATTTTAAAAAGAGGAAAAAAAAAAAAAATAGAGAAAGAAGGTAGCATTGACTGCGGACTGTGATGTGGAAGACAGTGATCAAGGTATAAGGGCAAAACAGATACTTTACCTTTTCAGCTGTTTGTTGTTCAGTGTTCTTACTTGCTGCTTTTGAGCAGAGCTCATATAAATGAGCATTAGAATTATTTATTTTCTTTTGTTTCATTTTTAAAGTTTTGTTTCAGGTCTAATGTATCTGGGAAAACTTTTTAGTGCAATGAATTATCATTTTCTGAAGAAAATACATTTCACTGGAAACTCTCTAGAGCATTTCAAAATTTAAGGACTTCACATGTCATTTGCAGAGCCAGGTTCTATTTCACAGATCTTTGAGTCGGGCTAGACAGAACAAACTGTGAAAGAAAAGGAATAGTGAGAGAAAGGAAACAAATGATTAATCAATTAATAGCTTTCTTTAGAGGTCATATATGAGATAATGAAAACTCTACATCTCCTGGTTTCTAGAATAGATCCTACTCAATTGTCCTAAGACAAGATAGGCTCAGAAAGACTCTTTGCCCTCTTTAATGATTGAACTGACATTGTCATAAAATTTATTACCTCCAAAAGACCAAATTCTAGCAGCCTCTGGCCCAAGTTAGGGAGAAAGGAAGCAGAAAGCGCCTAACAAAATCCTGTTAAATATTTGGTAAGTTGGTTCAAATATTCAAACTTCTGCTGTAGAAACATCTACATTTTTCTCAGAATTTTACCTGTTAAGAACATCTAGGCATGGTTCCTTTCCCTTCGTTTTAAGGTAGAGAAAGTGTACATTTTATTTTAATTTTAACATAATAGTTGGAAATAGACTAAAGACATGGATGCCTGGATATAAGCATAAATATTTGCACCATGGTTTTCCACTTAGAATCACGTTTTTCACCTTTCCATGCTGCATAGGCTTTTCCTTGCCCGCAGTGATCTTTTTCTCAATTTTATTTGGTTTGGTTTGAGTCAGCATATTTATTGATGGAAACAGTGAGGAATACTGAAGACATATGTTATTTGATTTCTAAATAAAGCCATACTTGCAGTTTTTTGACAGAGTTTGCATGAGTCATGCAGAAGTTGTCATCAGTTAGCGCACTAATGAAACCATTTTGTCTACAATTATTTTCAGGTACAACATAAATTTATCACTGATCTATCTCCTTTTCAAATATTTTAGAAAGACTACAAGCATTTCACAACTATAAAAGAAAACTAAATATAATCCATTTACTAGCATCAAACCAAGTATCCCAGCAAGTATCAGCAATATGGTCCAGTTCATGGTGACAGGAAGGGCAAGAATAGGACTGGAAGTTATTTCCTTGCTCTTTAATGCTTAACATAACAAGAAGTTAGAAGCATAGGTTTAATACCCAACAAAGGAATTAGTCAGGTAAATTGTTGTTTAATCTCATTTCTCGTGACATATTTGTATATTTGATCCAATGAAATAAAGCAGAGTCAAAGTGTTCAGGGAGCACTCAAACTTGGTGAGTAACCAATCACCACGTAAAACTTCAAAGTCATCTGACTTTTCATATTGGTTGGAGAGGAAAGCAGTAGATTGTTTATTAAACTGTTTATTAAGAAGGCATTGTTTATTAATCTATATACGTCATTTTATTAATTGAGACTATATGTTGTGAATGAGGAAAAAAATGAATTGTTAATGCATCTGTCATTTATTGAAATTAGTAAAAGATCTGGTGTACAGTAGGTCTGAGATACCAAGTTGCAAGAGAAGCTTTGCTCTGGGCAATCAGTATTCACCATCTGTACCAGTTTCTCAGACAGCAGTTGAAGATTTGTATGTGTGTGATCAAACAAACTCAGAGCTAATGAAAAAATCAGCAGGGCAGGAATTTAGAGTTCCACATAACTGCCAGATAAAAGCCATATTGAATCTAGCCCACTACCAATGAGAGCCAACAACAATAATAATAATAGAAAAAAAAACATACAGAGTATAATTTAATTGTGAAGACAGAGAAACAAGATTCTGTATGCATAGCAAATGTGAAATAAACCTAAAGGACATTCTTAGCTTTACATCATCAAACAATTAAATATTCTTTAAGTCCAAAGAAACATGGTAATAATGTCAGATTCTCTGAAAGTTATTTCTGCAGAATATATATTACAGAAGGGGGAAAAAAACAAACAAACCTATAGAAATTGCAAAGCCACTGCTCTGCTGAAAATCAGCTAGAAGATTTAGATGTGTAAGCAAATTCCATTTAAAGGTTAAGCATTTCTGTACAGCAAGGAGTAGTAAGCACTAAAGAACTTTCAGTACAAATGCTTTTCCACAAACACTTAGAGCTGCGCAAGGCAAGAAAAGACTTCTTGGTTCTCTTATTTACCCAAGGAACCTAGAAATGGCCAGATACCCCAGAAGCACTCCCTAGTTGGAAAATGTAGAATGTGGATGGGTGGAAAAACAAAAAGTTAAAAGTCTGAGTAAATTATCTAGCAAAGCAACAGCCCCCTGAGTGCAATTAATTATTCTTTCCAGTCAACGTTGCTTGCCTTCATTGTGCACTTTTCTCTACAGATCTGTTTCCTGTCATTGCCATCCAGGAGATGGTCTCAAGTAATCTGTGTGGTATGAAGTCTGTAAACTGTACAGATGATGCTAAAAAAAAATATTCAGGTCAATATTCTGGTACCTCTCTGTAGGAAGAAGAGATATTTCTTTTCTCTTTTTAATGGAAAAAGGCAAAGGACTGTCATGTCATGTACACTTCACTGTCATGTACACTGGCTGTGGGAAGAAATTGCTGTAGCTCATAACTGCTCTATTATCTAATGAGAAAAAATATCTCTCAGTTTAGACAAACCCATTAAATGAATCCATACTTTTCTTAAGGATAAAAAATTTTTATACTTCTTAAATAAAGTCTGATGTAAAGATAATATCAGATAAGGAGATAGCTATAATAGGAAAACACACATTTCTTCCATAAGTAACACATAATATGCACCAAGCAGTGATCTGAGAGGCACTACAGACTCAGTGGCTTTCCTGCTCCCTTTTTGCTTCCCCCACTAGAATTTATTTAGGGACAGGGCAAAGACGATAAAACAGAGATTCCTGACAGCCCACCTCTCAAGACCAGCAAAGCCTCTTCAGATGGCAGCCTAGCCTTCTGATGAAGACATTTCTTAGGTCTTCAAATTAAGATTAAATGTCTTTTTGAAAGATAACCTTTAGCCACATGTGTTAGGACAGCAGAAGTGAACTGAATGCAGTTGTATGATCCATTTCAAACAGAAAATGAAACAATATGATCTAACATTTCCTTCTTGTTTCAAGTACATAATTATATTAAATAGATATTTGATTTTCTGTGCCTGTCAGAGAATGTCAGATTAATGTACTCTCAAAAAGAAAGAAGCTTTCAATTTAAGACTCTGATGGCTAATTTCACGAGGGATTCCAACTGCTTGGGAACTGAGGATTTTCTTTCATATAATAATACTCTGCATAATTTAATCAAAGCCAGATGATGCACATTATTTTTTCATACTTCAAGATACTGTTGACTATTGATATCTTCTTTTCAACTAAAATTATAATTTCTCAGGGGACCAATTTGTTACTAAATTAAAAAAAATGTATTTAAAAAGTTGTGCATTCTTTGTCCAGTAGAGAGATTTCAATTTAAGTTTTGAGTCTGAGAAGGGTGGGTTAAAATAATTATTTTCTACTTGTGACAGATGCCTGCCGTTAGAGAGACAGACTTTTGCTGTGAAATTTGGAGAACAATGAAATGATTAAGCTCCAAGACTTCTGACAGGAGAAACGTGGGAAGGAATGAGTGTCCATGCAGGGACCAGTTTTGCCATTGCTGCCCCTTCAAGCCCCTTTCTGCTCCTTCAGTGTCATCATGAACCCTAATGGTGACTCCAAGGTCTGGATTAGCTCCAACTGGAACCAATCAATTAAAGCTTCTCAGTCAGTCCCGACATTAATCCAGGTTTCACTGTGCACCCCAAAGAAGAGAATAAGACAGAAAGAAGTACTGGCCTCTAACCCACAGACAAAATAGGTCTGGATAGCTAAATGTATTTTCCTGAATGGGTACCTGACTAGCTGTGACCTCCCCTTCTTATACCTGTTGGGAAGTGCATCTTCATTGTCAGAATCATAGACTAATTCAGGTGGGAAGGGACCTCAGGATACTGGCTCCATCCCCTGCCCAGAGTAGAGCCACCTTCCATGTTTATGAAGCTCAGGATCTTTTTTAAACCCACACTGATTTCAGGCATCTGTCAAGCACTCTATTGTGCTTAAAGATAGCTGCACAAACTACTTTTTGACTCCTTTTCTAGCTAATCAATTTAGTTTTTTGTCTCCTTCTCTAGCTTGCTTGTAACTAAGCCCTGCTCTCACAACCACATCTCACTTTTTCAGATTGTACTGATGTAATATATTCATTCAAAAATCTAACCCCCAGTTTGAGTTGTTCTGTATTTTTATTTAAAACTATGAATTCTGTGAAGATTTGCAGAACCACCTGAATTTAGTTGTTGACTTTTATGGCAGAAAGTTCATTAGGGAAGATTTTTCTAAGCATGATCTGATCCTGAATTACCTCATGTTTAAGATACTCCACATGGAAGTTGTAAGGAATTGAGTCATTTTTCCTATGGAGAGTATATTACTTTAGATAGAAACATTTTTCTACAGTCCGAACTAAATTAAGATGGGATTGTCGATTTCTAACACATACAGATGCCATTTAAATAGGAAGAACTAAGAACTCCTTATATTTGGTTTGAAAATAAGTGGTATTCCAAAAATCGGTGGTTCCAAAAATTGCCTTACTTACCATAAGATTGTTGCCAGTTCTCCTTCCAAGAAGAACTTTATTTAACCAGAGCAGTAGAATAGGATCAGCCAAACTTGTAAATATCAAACAACACATGGAGGATGACAAGCCAGTAGATACAGTTTATGACTGAAGAACAGGAGTGGTGGCAGCAGATACCCTTTTGAGCCGCCAGTGTCCTGTGGGGGAAAAAAAAAACACACCTTTTTTTTTTTTCAAGAGGGTCCCTGTTATGGTCTATCACAAAATGTGTCAAACCCAGCTAGCAATGATCAGTGTTCTCTATGTAACAAGTTCCTCAACAACTGTCATCTCAACGAATTCATTTGATAAGATTTATGCACAGGAACAAGGTTATGTGAGCATAGATAGAAGTCTGTCTGTATAAACCATGCTCTGGGCAGCAGCAAATTGAGAAGAAAAAACTCATAAATAAAAACCAACAGCAAAGACTGATTAACATTCATTGCTCTGGGTAACCATTTTTATGAAGGAATGAAATACCAGTTCTTGTTTGCACATCCTGAGAAAATGATGAGAAATCCATGCAATAAATCTGATGCCGTCAGAGGGTATCAGATTCACTATGTGCATGCAAACACAGCACCCATCAGCCTTTCCAGACTGATTGTCATATCCTGCACTGTTATTTGTACATATGCTGCAGAAATGCACACAAGTCCAGTTAGAAGTACCATGCAATATAAATAGTGGGACTATTCGATTTTCAAAATAATAATTAAAAAACAAACAAACAACAACAAAAACATGTATACAATTCTTTTGGGAAAAAAAATATATATAGATATATATATATATACAGATTGAAAGAAGAAACTAGAGAAACTCAGCTACCTGGTACCTTGATTTACCTTCAGGAAAGCTTCTCTTTCATGATATTTTTCTGGACAAAATGTGCAGCATACAACTAGAAAGGTACAACGGGTAAACAATTGTCTGATGGGTTGGACTCAGGGGTTAGGGAAGATGGGGTTACGTTAGGCTGGCAGCCAGCCACTGGTAGAGCTCTCCAAGGCTTCATTTTAGGGCCAGTTCTTTTCAATGACTAGATAAAGGAGTCAAACGCATCTTAATTGAGTTTGCCAACAATACTAATTGAGGGGGAACTGTTAACTCCTTCAGTAGAAGAGAGGCCTTGCAGAGAGACCTTGACAGCTCCATTCCATCACAGGATAATCAGTGATGCTATACAAATCACAAACATACAGATTTTTCTTTTTCTTTGAATACCAAGCCTAAAGTATCTAAGAATTTAAAACTAGCAAGAGACAGAAAGTCTACGGTCTGACACTGTTTTTGGTAGATGGGTCTCCGTGCATTTTGAACTCTAGATTTATGTGTGCATACTTCTTAAATCAGATCTTCAGCATCTTCCATATGCTTGAAAGGGCCCTAACCAAGACTCCCTCAAATTTTGTCTCTAAATAAATCAGTTGTAAAACTATTATTTCTAGAAGTGAATAGCTTTCATCTCTTTATGTTATTTAGTTACAGGGTTTCTCATGAGCTTTTCAAAACTCAGATTTTTCTTCTGGCTGTGAATTATTTGTAATAGGTATTCATTTGTTTGTTTTTGCTTCTTCGCATAGTGAAGGCATGTTTCTGGCACTGTCTATGGAGTATTGGGATGCTACAATACTGCATACATATTTAAGCATGCTAATTTTATATGGAAATAAAATCATCAGTGAGAAACAGAACAAAGAAATGTTATTAGGAGAGGTAGAGTCTGTTAACATCTATGTATATGTGGATATAATAATCAAGTATATTCAAAAAACATGAGGAAGAAAATATTTCAAGAAGGTCTTTTCAGATGCATCAACAAAATGGTATAGTTCTGTTAAAATTTAATATCTGAGAAATTCAATTTCTTTCTGGTGCACAGGAAAGTTAGTTTCTTCTTCAATTTATAAAGAGGTCATTCTGAAAGTAATGCCTCCTACTTATTTCTGTAGAAATGACAACAGATACAAAGAGCACAATAACACTATTTGATAGGACAAATTCTCAGATACTAAACACTACTTTGCAACACAGTCACCACCATGCATTTTCACCAGTGTTAACAACAGCCTGCAGCGTCACTCATTTGGTACTGAAAAAAAAATAAACTGAACACTTAAGTAAATACATTTCCTCCTCCTTCCCCAGGCTCAGCTTAAGCCAGGCACCTTTCTTCCTCCATTCCCAAACTCACTTTCATATATTGTCACCATGAATTGCTTATAAGCCAAATGTAGTTCCAAAGTACCAAAGTTCCAAAATGCATTTGTGTTGGGTGAAGAACCAGCGCACAATAACACTCAGTCTCATTGCCAAGCACTTCATGTCACTGCCACATCAGACTCTCTCTTAACATCCCTATCAGCCTCACTTGGTGATATTTGTAGGCCCCTTCCTTCTATTTTACTCTATTCTATTATTTAAATTCTAAATATAGGGATGACTGAGATGAGCGAAAATTGGCACGTGTCCCTGTTTATCCTGGGAATGCCCTCACTTCCCACAGGTGGCCAGGAGAGATGCTGCAGGGACTGTAACATTGAGAATACCAGCTGCAGAGCTTTAACCAGCATGCTCTCCAGAGCAATACTGACAGTGCTACAACCATTTTTTAATAAAAGAAAAAATAAATAACAGGTGAAGACAGATGTTGGTTTATAAGTTTGTTGCTGTTATTGAGCAGCTTCCCTTCCCTGTAGCAGCCAACTCAGCTTTATATGAAGTGGCCAGTCTTGCAGTAGACTTGGAGAGTATTTAACAATGTAGACATCATATAGACAAGGTCAGCCAAAACAAGCACAGACGTTAAATATTCCAGAACACAAAAGTTTAGAATTTCATGCTTACCCACTAAAACAGTATGACATTAGCTATGAATTATAACAGGAGAATAAAATCAAATGCATATAAATTATTAAATTTGCATGAAAAAGAATTAGTTCAAAATTTTTCAATGCCAAACTAAGCAGTAAAAGAGATTTGTAAGAATGGATACTATATCATTATTCTTTTAAATACTTGCTGTTGTAGAACTGACATATGAAATTAACAAGTGACCTGATACACAACTGCATACTGCTGTACTTTTCTTTCATGCAGAATTGTTCTTAATAGCAGCCCACTATTTGTGTTGTCAGAGGTGATCCAAGTGTAAAGACTGATTTTGGTTGATTCTTTGTTCACAACCTTAGTTTATAATACAGATCAAGGGTACAAATGATAGGGCTGTTAGAGATGCCTCTGTGCTGCATTATCTAAAACAGTCTCCAGTACAGAAGATCATATTTAACCTGAATATTAATTATATTCATTTATATGTATATATATATATTTTGCACAGGAAGTTCCACACCAATACACAAAGGAACTTATTCCAGGAGCACTGGAACAGGTTGCCCAGAGAGGCTGTAGACTCTTTTTCTGGAGATATTCATCACCTGCCTGGACACCTACCTGCATAGTCTGCTGTAAAGCACCTGCTTTGTCAGGGGGGTTGGATTCGATGACCACTGGAGGTTCCTTCCAACTCTACAATTCTGTGATTCTGAGATATTAAATATTACACAATTATTTGTTGTCAATGGTTTCTTTGGCAACAGGGATGATACTAAAAACATTTTGACCTTTATAGAAACATAGAAACATAGAATAGTTTGGGTTGGAAGGGAACTTCAAGATCATCTAGTTCCAACCCCCTGCAGGGGGACACCTCACTCTAGACCAGATTGCTCAAAGCCCCATCCACCCTGGCCTGGAATGTTTCCAGGGAGAGGGCAACCTCAACCTCACTGGGAAATCTGTTCCAGTGTCTCACCTTCCTCACAGTACAAAATTTCTTCCTAATACCTAGTTTAAACCTACCCTCTTCTAGTTTAAAGCCATTTCCCCATGTTTTGTAGCTACATGTCCTTATAAAATGTCCCTCCCCAGCTTTCCTGTAGGCCTCCTTCAAGTACTGGAAGGCTACCATAAGGTCTCTCTGCAGCCTTTTCTTCTCCAGACTGAAGAGCCCCAGCTCATTCAGCCTGTCCTCACAGGGGAGGTGCTTCAGCCCTCTGATCATCCTCATGGTCCTTCTCTGGACCCACTCCAACAATTTCATGTCCTTCTTGTGTTGGAAGGCCCATAACTGGGCACATGAATAATATATTCAATATGATGCAATATGATACATATGCTATATATATATCTATTGAAAATTTGCAGGACAATTTAAGAAGTTTGAGAACTTTTTCAGAACTCAAACTTACATTTCAAACTACTGGCACATTTGCCATGGAGTTCCCCCATTCTCACTTCTCTAGAAATCACTGGATTAGTCTTCAACACGATTATCTCAGAGATATATTGATTTGTTTATTAAAAAGGCATTTTCTCAGAAAGTGGTATCTTTTGCTCTAGTGATTGAGTGTTTAATATTTGCCTGGGTGCTTCTCTCCCATATGGAAAGGAAAGAGCACAGCATGGAAAGTCAGTGCTATGACCAGGGCACAACAATTTAAACCTCCCTGTTAGGATCAGGTAATGTACAGAATGATACAATATAAATTAATAACATAAAGAGTTGCTCAAATCATCGGGTACAACAGATGTTGTGTGCTTTTGAGATGATAAACCTATAACACCCCATTATTGTTTTCTCTTTCCAGAGGCTGTAACACACATACAGGACTGCAAGAGACATTTCAAGAGAAATCCAGCATTTCTGCAATTCTCATTTTTGGTTATTTAATTGTATTCTGCAATTTCTTCTGGCTTTTCTGCAGGAAAGTTTGATTCAGGAAAGTCTGATTCAGGAAGGAAAATAGACGAATATCTCCTTCCAGACACACTGTACAGCAAAAATGTCTAGAGGAATATTTTTAGAGTTATTTCTGATGTAACATACACAAAAACTCAAAAGGTGAAGCCAGCTGAAAACACACTAGGAAATTAAAGATACACATCTAACCCAAGTTGTTGTAACAAATCCCTCATTCATGATAAAGTCATGCTTTGTATGCACACGTACACACACACACACACGCACGCACGCACGCACACACACACACTTTGTTCCAAAAGTAATGCCTCTAATTTCTTTCCATGAAAACTATGACAGATTTTAAAAAGCACAACACTGCTATTAGATAGAACAAATTCTCAGATACAAAACACTATTTTTCAGCATAGTCATCTGCATCAGCTATGCATTTTCACCAGAGATAAACAAGAGTCTGCATGCTGCGCTCATGAAAATCTGTGTCAGCAGTGATGATCATAGACTTACCTTGTCAGAGGTGACACAGTCACCACTGTACTGAAATGCACATCCACTGTTTTGTCTCCAGAAACATTCAGCAAGTGTCAGGGAATGTTAGAGTGCTGTGTTCTCCACATGGAGAGAGATTCAACCATGCATCCTTCCTTCATACACACTACCAAGTCAGACACGATTTTGTCAGACTGCCCCTCTGCTGCCAATTGCAGCACAGCAACAAAATGTAACGAAGTATTGGCAGGAAGGTCCAATCTCCCGTGTCATACCACCAACATCCACCTCTAATGTCATGGACAAGCATAATAAAATAGGAGGAGTTATTTTTGCAGCAGTCCTCATACATGTGAATATCTATTTTATACATATATTGAGCAAACCAAAAAGGAAAAAAAACCCCTACCTATTCACTGAAAGTCACATTAATTTTATACAGACTCCTATTATAAGCATTTCTGCTAATATATATAAGCCTCTGAAAAAACAGTATGCTTTGATTTTTCTCTGATTTGATATCCCTGGTACTGTACTGAAGTACGAGCAAAATTTAAAGCCTTACTCATGGAAATTTCAGTGACTGTCCGATTGTCCCTGCCTATATAATAATCTGTTCCATCATCTTTTTCAAATGTGCAATCATGTCTTGCTGGTGTTTGAAGGCAGACTTTACATGTACATCACAGTTGTGGGAATAAGTACTGAGAAAAAATTCAAAGCCACCAGGTGAAATCCCAGTTTCAACAGCACTGGAATCAGAACTAAGACTGATGATTTCTTGATTTGTGTGGAGTAAAAACAGATAAAGATAGCAATAGCTTAAGCCAAATCAATAGCCACATCCTCGGTCTTTACATTTGGCTCCTATCTGTCTAGCAGTGATATACTCCCTTTGTCTTTGCTGGGTTTGCTTGATCAAATATAAAACTGAGATAGTTGTAGAGTATCGTACAATCATGTAAAAAAACCCAAAACTCTGTTTAAGTACAGTAAATTACAACTTTATATTAAAAAGTCCATTTAATTTATCTTAATTCATTCTAGATTCTACAGCTGCTGTAGAAGAACAAACAAAAGACACTCCAGATACTACTTCTATTTGTTTTTACCGGAAAACTATCTCAAAAGACATCTGCTAACATTTTCAGAGAGCTTGTGATCTGCAGGGAAATTTTCAACACGTTAATCAGTTTGCTTATATTTTATGTTCCTTAGAAGTCTTGACCACTCAGATTTGAAATGCTTACAACAAAATGTTTTGCAGAAAAAATAAGATTCACACAGTGAAGCCACAGCACTGAGGGATATCACTCATTCTCTTTGTAAAACCCTTGAAAAAAAAAAAGCCCTCTCCTGCAATATCTTCCCCATTCAAGCAACTTGAATTCATATTTCTTGAGAATGAAAGGCACTATAGCACTCTGTGTCACAACTACAGCTGTTCTTCTGCCTTCACGTTTACATTTCTCTTTCCATATAGGAATGACTATACACACGAGAGCAAGGAACTGACAGTTTGTTCCTCATTGCAGATTGAACTGAACTTGGCAAGGGATGTTAAAAATAACAAGGGATTCTATAGGTACACTGTCCAGAAGAGGCAGGCCAAAGAGAGCATACCTCTTTTGGTAAAAGAAACAAGAACTGACTACAAAAGATAAGGAGAAGGTTGAGGTACTATATGAGTTTTTTGCCTTGATCATCACTAGCAGCCAGGATTCTCATATTTCTCACACCCCTTAATCTTGCATCCCTGAGCCTCTAGATGGGAACTGGAGGGAGTAAATCTTCCTGCTGTAAGGGCAGAGTAAGTTTGAGACCACCTCATGAGGTCTCGGTCTTGTATGCATTCATAAGTCTGAATGTATACAAGTCTACAGGTCTGGATGATATGCATCCCAGCGTCCTAAGGGAGCTGGTTGATGTGTTTGCTGAGCCACTCTCCATCATATTTGAAAAGTTATGACTGTCAGACTAAGTCCCCAGAGACTGGAAAAAGGGAAACATCACCTCCACTTTCAAGAAAAAGAGGAAGGAGGACCCAGGGAACTACAGGCTCATCAGCCTCACCTCTGCGCCTGGGAAGATCATGGAACCAATCCTCCTAGAAGATATTATAAGGCACATGAGGGATGAGCGGGTGTTCCAAGACAGTCAGCATGGCTTTACCAGGGGAAAGTCATCCCTGACTGACCTGGTGGCCTTCTATGATGGAGTGACAGCACTGGTGGACGAAGGGAATCATAGAATCATAGTCATAGAATCATAGAATCATATGGGTTGGAAGGGCCCTCAAGAGATCATCGAGTCCAACTCCCCTGCCAAAGCAGGTTCCCTATACCAGGTAACCANTGAGATTTCTAGACTGTGTGGAAGATAGCTTCCTGACACAGCTGACCTTCTTCTTTAGCTGACCTTCTTCAAATCTGAATGAACTGTTCTTGAAGTTTGTGGATGAGATCCTTGACAATCAACCAGGATTGAAAAGTGGAAGGAAAAAGTACACCAGTTAGTTCAGTCCAGTGTGGATCTTCACAACTTTCTTTCATACTCCTTCTAAGGTCTGAGACAGACAGTAAGTATTGTGTGATCTGATTTCAACATGCAGTAGTAGGGAATTTCAATTTAAATTAACAACTTCAATGTATTTGGCAGCATTTTTATTCATCAGAACAAAATTATGTCACTATTAATGCTCAGTCACTACTATAGAAGCTGAGGATATAATTTAACTTGCAGTCTTCAGTTGTAGTCATTAGGTCACTGTCAGATTTACTGCAACATATAGCATTTATCTAACAAATCATAGTGTCATAGAATCCTTAGAGTTGGAAAGGACTTCTGAAGGCCCTCTAATCCAACTCCCAGTAATGAACAGGGACACTACAGGTAGATCAGGTTGCCCAGGGCCTTATCCAGCCTCACCTTGAAAGTCTCCAGGGGCAAGGCACCCACCACAACACTAGGTAACCTGTTCCAATGCCTCACCACCCTCACTTTAAAAGATTTTTTCCTTATATCAAACTTAAATATACCATCTTTGAGCTTGGAGCCATTCATGCATCCCAGTAACTAAGTTTTTTGAGTACTTACTATGTCTCACTCTGGTAAATTTTTAAAGTCATATTTCTTAGGAACAGCATCTTATCTCATAAGCAAACCAACATTACCTAGTACATGAATGTGAAAAACTTCCAAGAGAAGCTGAAACTATTTGTGGTCAGAAGCGCTGTTTCAGTAAATGTGAAAACAAAAATACTGAATTCTTGTGGTTTTGAACAAGCCCAACTCATTTTAGATAAAATGATTGCTCTATCAGATATAATAGATATAAGAATAGTATAATTCAGAAAGATAATTAAATAAATAAGAAGAAGAAAAAAGAAATCATGACAATGAAATTATGAGTCTAACTAGAAACGTGAGGTAAAAACTTGTGGTCATTGTAGCAGATTTTGTTTTGTTTTTCTGAACTACGTACATTGCAAATGAAGCAGAAAATATAAAATAAAACATAACCAACATGCTCACAAAGCAGAAGGAGGTGAAATAAAGAGCATGGAAATGAGATGTTTCCTGATATTTAAGAAAACTATATTTGGCAATTAATTTCCAATTAATTTATTGCAGCAGAAAGCACTTTCTCAAAGGTCTCCTGGTAATCACATAAAGGAGACATGTAGCAGTGCCTCTGGTAGTAAGAAAATGACTCTGAAAGACCTTGACAGTCTGTGTTTCTAACAGGAATCCAGAAAACAAGGTATGAAATAAAGTCTGGAAGGGAGAATAAATTAAGAGAGCTGTCAGAAATAGCATTTTCATGGAATGGTTTGCTGTGTTACCTATCTTATCTCACTCAGAAAAAGATTTGCACAACCCTTGGAGATTTGAGGAAAACAAGCATTACCAAACTATCAGCTCCTTCCCTACTTTCCTGCTTTCATGCTTTTCCTTATGATGTGCTTCTAGCAGTTTTGTATCCTAGGAGAAGCAGTAACTTTGCAGAGCTTCTGATTTTGGCATAAGAGTAAGCATCAATGGGAACTTTACATAGATTTTGGTCCGGGCCGTTTCACACCACTAAATTCATAGATTAACTTACACTAGCTTCAGAACATCACTTTTCATTTCAATTGCGTATATTATCTTCTCTTTAAAGAACCCTAATATAGTATTACTTGTGAAGAATGACAGCCACATTCTAGCTTTCTGGTAGGTAAGCAGTACAGATGCTGAGACTTACACCAGGACTGTGGAGGGTAAAAGATTTTATATAAAAATAGCTGGATTAATAGTCATTGCTATATAAGAATTCTCTCATATACCATAAATATTGAACATCATCCTTCTTCAAGAAAAAGCACCACACTAGAGACTTTGAATACAACTAAATTTTGCATGCTTGATTTCTTGTGCAAGAGGCATGTGAGTCTTCCAGCCTAAAACTACTACCAACTAAATCCCACTAAGCAGCCTGACATATTTTGGCTTCCATTTCAGTTATGCAAGTCTCGAGAAGCAAGATCTTAATGACTCCAATTTCTAAGATTGATTAAATGTGTTTTTATGTATCATACCTTCTAACAATTGTATTACATATAGATACATCATTTTACATATACATCCATTTCTGTAAATATACACATTAGTACTTACACTAGCATAGAAAGAAGCATGAGCCCATCCCAGTTTTTGAAGCCATGGACATACCATTAATGTAATTCATCTGGTTTTCTCAAGCTGTGTCCTAAGAACTTTAAGACCCTACAGTCACAGTGCCAAGATCTGTTCAGTAATCCAGTACTTTCTTCTATAAAGAAGCTTGCTAGAGCTCAGAGTCAATCAGGATTGCAATCCAGAAAAATAAGCCCTCTCTCTCTACAATATCCAGAGCATTTTTCATTCCAGGTTTGTACAGTCTGAGCAAACCATTACATTTCCAAGTCAGTCACTAGTCCTTTATGGCCACGGTGAGTTTCAAGTTAATGCATTGGTTTCATACAGACATAACAATTCCCTCAGCTAGTGTGTCCTCAGAAGCAATTATATTTAAGTTAGTTTTGAATTACAAAGGAAAAGGAAATACTGCTAGTTTCTTGCTTTCATGATGTCTGTAAAGTTGTTAGCATTCTAGCCTCCAGCACTCTAGAAACTGCTGTGTCATTTGGCTTTCCTTAATGTCTGCCCAGTTTAGAAAGGAAATGAGTGAAGTAGTTCCACAGCCAAGAAAAAAAATGAAGAAAATGTACCAGGATGATTCATGTCATGTCAAGTAAGACCAGAAAGAGGAAAATCTAATGTGGCCCTTCCTTCCTCTCCGCCTTACAGACTAACTGCTGAAAGAGCCAGGTACATTTTGTATGCTAGTTCTCCTTGTGCTCTCTTACCCTTCAGCACAACACAGCTTTGAACTAGAATTTATAACATCCAAACACTTCCTATAAATTCTGTCACTTATTTGCTGCCCTCAATCCGCATCAATTAGATTTGCTCCAACAGGTCACACGTCCCCCTCACTACCACTTGTCTGGCTCTCTTTTATTTGAACATCAGCTCACTCACACTTCATTAATCATTTGCAAACGAGGAAGTGTACATTGGGCAGATCTAACTAATAACCCTTAACTTTCACAGTAGTATCCATCACCTAGTTTCAGATCACACAAATCAGAGTTTTAAGTGAATGTGAAAAGCCTAATCTGAGACAGAACTTCAAACTCCTAAAACTGATAAATATGGTGATCTTCTCTGCTTTCACGTGAATGGTCTCCTTGATTCCATGCACTTAATCAGCATGTGAACTTAAAATATTAATGTAGTTGCAGAGAACATGTAAAAGAACTTTCTGGAAAGTGCAGGGAAATGGGTCTTCTCCAGCTATTATCATTATCTGCATTGTTTATAAATTGCAAATAACACGATGAGAGGTATTAGATGGTAAGAATTAATTTATGGTTAAAATAACACAAGATTTTATTCAGAATACCAGCATCCTGCCAATCCTGTAAATCCACCAATGGCTCCTTTAAGAAACATTGATAAACATATGTTCTTTGATTTTAATGCTAAGATTTTTTCCTCACTGAAAACAATGCATGTTTCTTTCTGATTGTTAGAGCACCTGCAAAATGCTTCCTACCAGATCAGATAAAATGAAAATCTGTTTAGGGAAATTTTTAAAATGTCAGAAGTTTTCAGTAGCTTGTCAGATCTCTAATTCTTTCCTGAACTACCATTACTTCATCTCACTATCTCTCCAAAACATGGAATTTAAGCTGGAATTCATATGCCCCATTCAACAGCATAAGTAATTATCAACTGTGACTCCAGAGACCAGGATCAGGTGACTAGATGTGATCGCTGTTGTATTTTGTGAAAGGAAAAAAGAAAACAGAAAGCTCAGCTGAACAAGAATGACTAAAAAAAACAAAATTTCATAAATATGTAGTACCTTCAGTGTTAACCTCAAGTTATACTGTGGTTAATTCACTCTTGGTTAATGCCTATGGAGTGTCAGTCTTTGGTGCAGGAAAGCTATAAGAAAGCTTCTAGGGAGACTGAGAACATCTGTTAACAGTGACAGGAAGAATGCACCAGAATGAACAAGGCCGAGCCTTGATGCAAGCACCATCTCTCCCCTTTAGGAATAAACACATTTCAGTGCAAATTGGGATAAAGCTAGTCTATTACATATGCATAATATGGAAGGTACAACTGTTTTTATTTTTTGAATAATATCTACAACTGTATAATTATTGTGAAAAAAAATGTATTTACATATGGCTGCAATTACTGAGTCAGACCTTCCCATGAAATCTATACTCCTGGGAGCAGAACAATAGTTTTCAGACAACTTTCTCCTCCCACGAGTGAGGGAGTTTACCGAACAATGTGATTCCTCAAACTGCTAGAGTCAGCATTTATATAAATTAGAAAACATTGTGGTAAGTCAGATGTGTGGTAAAAAGAACTCAAAATTTGCTCATACAGAACACAAAGCCATAAGGCTGCATGATATGGTAGTTAACATAGTGGCATAAATGTTGTTGTGGCTGTGTATTTAACAACAACAATCTATCAGGATTCAAAGGTCTCCCTTCACCCAACACCAGATAAAAGCTAGGAAAAAAAAAAAAATTAAATATGCTATCTTTGTCCCAAATGGGATACAGACAAAAATCTGTGCCATAGTACTTTAGAATCACAGAATTGTGGAATCATAAAGGTCGGAAAAGAACTCTAGTCCGACCATCCACTTGCTGCCAATATTGCCCAGTAAACAATGTCCCTAATTACCACATCTACACATTTCTTGAATACCTCCAGGTGACAGTGGCTCCAGCACCTCCCAGGGCAGCCTGTACCAATGCCTTGACACATTTTCTGAGAAGTTTTCCCTGTTACCCAACCTGAACCCAGTGCAACTTGAGGCCAATACTTCTGATCCTATTGCTGTTACCCAGGAGAAGAAGCTGACCCCCACCTCATCACAACCTCATTTCAGGCAGTTGTAGAGAGCAGTAAGGTCTCTCCTGAGCCTCCTTTTCTCCAGACTGAACAATCCAGTTCCCTCAGCTGCTCACATTAAGACTTGTGCTCCAGACCCTTCACCAGCTTTCTTGCCCTTCTCCAGACATGTTCCTTAGATGGATTCAAAGAAGAAACATATGGTCATTTCCTGCTTTGACCACAGCATGGTGAGTCCTAACACCAATAGACACTTGCTACTCTTTCTGTTAGAATATGTCCATTTATTGAGAAAGAGAACTTTTTGTTTCATGACTACTTTTCATTCCTCATTGTCCAGAAAAGCCCAGCTGAGTTTTAGTACTGTCCTATGCTCTCTCAGTGGCAGCATAGAGTCAGTCACCCTGATCTGCTCCATCCCTGGAGGTGTTTTACCAATCTCTGGAGGTATTCAAGGCAAGGAGGGCCCTGAACGACCTGATGTGGTGCCTGATTTATTGGTTGGCAAGGCTGCCCACAGCAGAGAGTTGGAACTACATTATGTTTGAGGTCCCTTTCAACTCAAGCCATTCTATGATTCTATTATACTATAATACTATGATTCTATGATTTTACAGTTCCACGATTTAAGCTCTTTTGGGTAACTTCTTATGAACCTTTTAATATTAGTGTAAAACCTATGGTTATATGTAAGGAAATATCCACTTCTTTGTTTTTACTTTTTTTTTCCTTCAGGTTACATTACCATATTTCTTTAATCATCTTCCACTGAGTTACAAAGATTTGCTATCCCTGCATAAAAGAGCTACAGATAGATTTAGATACTCATTAGTATAGATTCTTCACGGTCTCTGTCTATTGAACAAGAATAAGGGATTAGTTTAGCTCTTGTATGTATAGGACTCTAGTCATCTAATTTTAAATAACCACAGTATAAATGTCTATTATATACCTGAGTTAGTCATTGGAGTCATTGTCAATGAAAGAAAAGCATCTGCACAAGGATCAACTACACTCTCATCATATCTATATAAGATTTCTAGTGTGGAAGTGTTCCCATTTACTTCTTTGCATCTGCCCTTGATTATAGAAAGAGTTCAAAACAGCCACAGTCCTTACTTGATATGAGGTGATACATCTGCACAGAATCACTGTTTGGACAAAGCAGAATATATCACTTATTGCTGTATAAAAAATAAGCAAATACCTCTCAAAAGAGTCTATGACAAACTACATCAAATTACGTGCATACAGTTTTTAAGGATTTTATTTAAAAAATGGTGTTTTCCAAAAGTCAGATTCTGCCACTCTCTTTCACAGAAAATTAATAGTATACCTTAATAATATCCACCTTCATTGGCCAGAACCTAGAGAAAAACATCATCTACTGTGACAGAAGTGAGTGAAGACAAATGAATATTATCTTAAGTTATAATATGAATTAATGGTGTTGGAAAGTGATATTAACTAAAGTGAAAGACCTGAGACACTGAACTATTCTCCTTATAGACAGAGGGAAAAATATGAAAAATTCCAAGAAGCTTGATGTTTGTAAATTGACTGTATTGTACAATTTAATTGTTATTTCATTTCAACCAGTACGTTTTTTCTCTTGTATTTTGTTACTTGACCTTTTGAACATGAAGTGCTTCATGCCTTACTGTGATAGCCCCTAACTTTACAAGGCACAAGATAAACGCATTAACTACAGAAACTCTCAATCTAGACCAAATTTATCTCTTGTTTTGAACGGAATGCTTTCACTGAAATGTTAGCTCATCTTTTGCTTTGCATGAAGTGAGTTCTAAGATGCAATCTGAAGAATTAAATTCTGGTCCTGCTTCAGCTAGCAACAAACTTTGGACTAACTTCAGCTAATTTACCATGTGTCTTCCAGTTCTTATAAACATTTTTCTGCCACTGTGAGACTATGTGTACTTAACAGTATTTCCCACATAAGCAACAAAGGAAACAGTTTGTAAACTCTCTTACTGGTTTTTTGTTGTTGTTGTTTTGGGCTTTTGTTGTTGTTGTTGTTGTTGTTGTTTTTTATTTAAGCAGTATTGACAAACAATGATCAAGTCCTGTTTCTCTCAAAACTTTGACTCAAGTCACAAAATATGTGATGAGGTACATGAATTCAAAAAAAAAAAAAAAAAAAGAGCAGAAAATACTTCCTTCATGGGAAGTGTTCAGAGAAGTTACAAAACTGAAACATAGATTCCAAAATATTTCTGAAATGCAGCCACAGTGCCTCACAGGAGTGTACTAAGTAGGACTGTTCATGATCCCACCCTCCTGTCTAGACAGAGTGCCTTTTCTAGACTACATCTCCCATCGTTCACCATAATCTATAGCACTTAATCAGTTTAGTCAAAGGCAATGGTGTGTGACTGGTTATAAAAGTTTCCTCGCCCAGTACTGGGCACAAAAATTCAAAGAGGCTCCTAGGACAGCCAAAAACTGTGTGATGAAGCATCACAGTAGCACTTCAATAAAATCAATGTATTACTTTTTTCTTCCAGGCAAATTTTTGAGGTTTGGAGTGGTTTATGTAAGAATCAAAAACCACCTTTTTGCTAATCTTCAAAAGCTCTACAAATTGTGCTCTTTACAGACTAAATATATGAAGCAGCACTAAGTAAAGTTCTCTCAAAGGCAGCTAGTGGACAAATAATCAGGGCACAAAAATAAAAACTGTTTTGTGCAAGGGTATAGAACAAACCCATTCTCCTTTGGTATTCACAGAGGAACCGATGACTTAGACTCATTACTAGGATGTCAGTGAAAAGACAACAATACATGGTTTGTCTGTCCTGAAAGGCCAAAAGACTGAGTCAGGCATGAGAGCATTTAAACATCTGTTTTCAAGGAGTACAAATGTTAATGCTTATTGACAAATGCACTCCTTCAGCAAAAGATATTGTAATTCACATATTTGCTCTGTGTTTTTCACTTGGCAGTAATTTGGCTGTATTTCTTTTCCAGAGAAAAACATATCATCAAAGTGCAGCCAAGTCAGTTAAAAATTAGAATATCCATGGGTCAGTATTAATTTAAAAAAAAAAAAAAGAACTCTACTGATCATTTGAAAAATGTTCTTAATTAGTCACTTAAATGTTTGAGGAATATGAAAGTATTTTCAGCTGCTATTCTGCTGAGATTTCTTAAACAAAAATATTAAATAGATATTTTCATCTATTGCTTTTTTCCTGACCTAAAAACATTCAGCACTGGTATATAACTTATAAAATTTTTTAAGCTTACAAGTTCTGGCTAGCTTCAATTCTCATGGTACTATAGTCCAATAATATTATTCTAGGTAAGATTCATTTCTCTATAAAAATCTACATAGAGTGGACTTACTTATGTAAGACAACAATCATAGTGAATTTTTAAATTATAGATGTCTGAAGGAAATGTTAGTCTTAAAATCTTAAGATAAAAAAAAAAGAATTCTAGCTAAGAAAAAAACTAGACATATTACTAGCTTAGTAACTTAGTGACAGATTTCAAATTGTAGTTGCTAACAGATATTAGGAAAACATACATTACACAGACATTATTCAGGTGATGTCCTGTATGGATCAGTCATTGACTTTCCTATTAATGAAATTAAAAGCTTCCACTTTCACTGCTAAATATTGCAAATAACAGAAATATGAGAAGTATAATAATAGAGTTATTTTTCCCATTTCAAGTGAAATAAGAATATGTTTTTCAAATATCACCCAATTTAAGGTCAGACATCTGTGATAGAGCAATTCATTCTTGGAATAACCCCCTGAAAATGACCTGGTTGCCATTGTGATAACCTCATTCAGAAACCACTGCATGACAGGGCTGAGAAACATGTCTGAGATTCAAAGACACAATAAATAAGGTAGGTAATTTAAAGGCATAATGCTGCTCGTTCAAAGGTGATAATTATTTACAAGGGAAATAGAAGCTTGATAATAGATGATTTTACAGCTGTATGACAAAGTTCATCTACTAAACAGAACTGTCCCATTTTCTTCATTTTTGAGATCAAATAAAGTACTGCAGTGATTTCCTGAGAGCTATGGTACCTCTTAATTATACTTTTTAAACAAGATTTTTATTTTTATTGTAGAATAGCTTGGGTTAGAAGGGACCTCAAAGATCAGCTAGTTCCAAAAAGCCTGCATGGGAAGAGTTGCCAACCACTAAATCAGACACAAGAACAGGTTGCCCAGGGGCCTATTCCACTTGGCCTTGAACACCTCCAGAGATGGGGCATCTACAATTCATCTGGGCAGAAACACTATGCTCTGAGTGAAAAAATTTCCCCCTAAAATCTATTCTAAATCTTCCTTCTTTTAGTTTAAAACATTTCCCCTTGTCCTAACATTATCAGACCATGAAGTTTGCTGTCCTGAATTTCAGACTACTGACATGGTATTTTGTTTGTATTCCTTGAGATCTCAAACTCATACCAGGGCATGGTCACTACAGCCCAGGATGCCTCCAGTCATTACCTCTCTAATGATCTTTTCAGTTGTAGCTGTCTGAAGTAGTAAAATCCTAATCGACTGTCTAGCAACATCTAGCACATTTCTGTGCAAATATTTCATAAGGGTTTGCTGAATGCTTACAACAAATACAGAAGACTGACACTTTAGGAACCTGAAGCAATCTAACTGCTGGTGGCAGTGGCCCAATGCATCCTTCTGACTCCCAGCCTCCCCCTTGCTCCACTTCTGGGCAGTCATCTGACCCCACACTGAATGTTCCATCACACAAAGCAAGGAAAAAAACAATAGGTATTGTTATTGCTACAGCTGGGGTGAAGTGTGTCTGCTCTTTCACTTCTCAGACTGATTTTCTAACTCTATAGCACACTCACTGCAGAATCAAAGCCAATGGGTAAGGCATATGAAATGTTGTTTTCACCAAATCCGCATTTCCACAACTAGGTTGCAATCACTAAAATTTACAGGAGATCAATTTAAAATGAACAGCAGGAATACTTCTTTATTCAGAAAACAGTGATCTTCTCTAATCTGTTGCTACAGGAAGTTAGGTAGATAGAATGTCGGTAGGTTTTGAGTTCAACATTGAATCTAACTAGTTGACAGTAGGTTCAAAAAGACAGTGTGGAGGGACATTTCCTGTTCTACCCCGGCTGGATGATTTTATTGTGATCTTATCAATTCTTTATCTGCTTGTAAGATCACTGGAACAGTTGTATAACAGGGAGAAGTACTGCAAAGTACAAAACGCAAATCAGGTTACTAAGCAGTGCAAATGATCTCCACATTAAGCTTAAATGGAAATATTCCTATTAACACCTCTATAAGACTTGAAGAAATCTTTTCTTATTACTCTTCTATACCTTTTCTCAGAATTCTGTCTCACTAGTAAGTTTCTCTTTGACCTCATGTTTATTACACTTAATCAAATGATGATCACATAAAAATTGAATTTTCTAATATATGTGTCTCTAAAAAAATGTTTATCCTATAGTCTCTGATGTTTCTTCTGAGATAATTGCTTTGTTAATGAACCATAAAACAATCCTCCATATGATTTACCTCCTAGAAGGTACCTGCTCTTTTATTTGGAGCCAAGAATTGTTTGTCCATTTTCTTAGATAAACCAAATTAGGTAGAAACCACTTGTGTATTGTCCTATAGATTCTAGTCACACATTTCTTCTTTCACCTACTCCAGTAAGCTTTCCACCAGATCATAAAAACATGCAACAAATGTTCAGAAAGTGAGAGATGATTACTAGAAAGAAGTCTTTGCATAGAGGAGTTCCATATTTTTCTTAGTTTTGTCATATCTTTCTTCATCTCTTGGCAAAATATTTCTAGTTAGAAAAGCAGATTGTGTCTGAAATGATAATATTCTCTCCAAGATTATCTTATTTTGATAGTTATTCTATATTAACTATATGTTATCAATTTGTACTTCCAGACTTAGCATGCATTAGTGCCTGATTTTTTGCTACTTAAATAGCACCATAATGAACAAACAATTCTACTGAATATTTATAACCAATACATTAGAAAATCAAGTACATTCAAAACCAATAGAATTAAAGATGAATATAGATATATTTACAGCTGAGGCTGTGTGATAGCCAGTGGTAGCCAAGTACATGAACCAGTGAATCAGGGATCCTTTACACTCTTATGATCTGTGTTTTCCTTATTGCTTTGTTTTCTGACTAGCAAACCTGGCAAACTACACTTACTGAGGATTTAGAAACTGCTGTGAAGTCAATATATTTTTCCTACATACACTCATTTTTCAGTGGATTATAGTGAGTCTTATGTCAGCAAGTAAAAATTGGAAGAGGCTAAGTCTCACAGTTTATCACGCTGTATTCAAGATTGAGTGCTAAAAATGCTGCTGCATACTGCTCTGCTGTAAGAACAGCAATAGCCAGGGTATTTGAGATTGTTGATTTAGAAATGTACCAGCTGAGGTTTTAGAAATAAGGTTAAGCAATTTTTTTCAGGCACATTTTTATAGACAAAGGTCAAGATTCAGCAACTTGAAAAAAGAAAAAGGTATTTGCTGTGGTTTCAGTTAAATTGCATTTTGTGTAACAATTTCAAAATAGAAAGTATTAATTTTTCCACAGAAGACTTCAGTCTAAACACTCTTTCAACTTTGTTTTTAATTAAACCTTCAAACTGATTTCCGAAGAACTAACAAATATGAGGAAGCTCTAGTTTAGTTTTTGAGGGTTTTTTGTTGTTGTTGTTTTGTTTTGTTTTTTGGTTTGGTTTGGTTTGGGTTTTTTTGTTTTTTGTTTGTTTATTTGTTTTTGTTGGTGGTGGTGGTGGTGGTTTTTGCTTTCTTTTTTTTACTTTTCTGGTCATGAATTTAGGAGAAATATTGCAAAAGTAAGAGAAAACATTGTGAAGACATCATATCTCTAATCTCAGTGGTTAAGAGTGATGAAAACTTCAAATTACTAAGTTTTCTATTCCAGTAGGTGATGTGGTTTTGAGGGAACTGAGATATTTGCACATACATGATTATGTTGAGAAAAAATACTATTAAAGTAAATTCCATATTCAGAACACCTCATTTATTTTAAAATTTTGTTCCACAAAATTGCTTCGAGTTCCACCCCCCAATCAGAATAAGTAGAAAGGGGTTTGAAACAGAACAATTACTCTGAACACGTACTGTTTAGAGGAGTTTGAAGTATGATCCTATTGTTTTGCTAAGAGTTCTTAACTTTATGGTTTATTCCAGATTAGAAGGTTTCTTTCTGAAATCAGATGTCAGTCCCTGTAGCAGAGCAGGTAGGCTTGATTGGAGTCTTTGCATGCCAAAATCTGTATGCTATCAGACTTGTGTCAAGCCTTGTGGTCTCAGCAATACCTTATCGCTCCACCACCTTCTCCTAGAAAGCCTTTCCTGCAGCAGCAGATACCAGCTGTCAGGTCAGTAGGTATTTCTGCAATGAGACAAGCTGGAAGAGCTGATACGCAGGCTCCCAATGCAAAGAACTGTCACATTGCCCTGTATCTAGAGGAGCATTACACACTATGGTAGTGGGTTGAAAGAAGCCACCCTAAATAGCCTAACAAAGTTATGAAAGTCATGCAGAATCACCTATGGCCTCAGGTCCACATCCAGATCAGGTCTGCAGACTCCAGGGGCCTTATCTGTGTCATCACCTGGGAGCTGCAGCACAAATTCACCTTTGGGTACAGGGCTCTACTGTATGAGTTTCAACAGGGCCAAGAGTCAGGTCCTATATTTTGGTCACAATAACCCCAGGCAACCCTACAGGCTTGTGGAGGCTGCTTGACAGAAAGAGACCTTGGTGTGCTGATGGACAGTTGGCTGAATATGAACCAGCAGCATGCCCAGGTGGTCAAGAAGGCCCATGGCATCCTGGCTTGTATCAGGAATGGTGTGGTGAGCAGGACTAGGGAAGTCATCCTGCCCCTGTACTCAGCCCTGGTGAGGCCCCACCTCGATTGCTGTGTTCAGTTTTGGGCACCTCAGTACAGAAAGGACATTGAGGTGCTGGAGCAGGTCCAAAGGAGGGCAACAAGGCTGGTGAAGGACTTGGAGAATATGCCCTACGAGGAGCATCTGAAGGAACTGGGGCTGTTCAGTCTGGGAAAAAGGAGGCTGAGGGGAAACCTTATTGCTCTCTTCCAATATCTGAAAGGTGCTTACAGCGAGAGTGGGGTTGGTCTCTTCTCACTGGTGACAGGTGACAGGACGAGGGGAAATGGCCTCAATTTGTGCCAGGGAAGATTTAGGCTGGATATCAGGAAACACTTCTTTATAGAAAGGGTTGTTGAGCACTGGAATAGGATCCCCAGGGAGGTGGTTGAGTCACTGTCCCTGGATGTTTTTAAAAAACATTCGGATGTGGTGCTCAGGGACATGATTTAGTGTGGAGGGTTGTTAGAGTTACGGTAGTATAGCTGGGTTGTGGTTGGACTCAATGATCTTTAAGGTCTTTTCCAACCTGAGTGATTCTATGATTCTATGATTCTGTGTATGGGTACTTTTAGGAGTAGGCCAAATGGATGGAATCTCAGTTATTGCTGTCAATCACAGGATGGAAGAATGCATCTGATTTCAACTGTAATTATGTGGAACTCCGAGAGATTTGGGGTCATAACACTTTTCAAGTAAGGCTAAGAATCATACACTTGATCTGAGATACTGAAAAAGCAGACTGATTTGCAAATGCATTACCATGAAAATTTCAGGTACTTTTAAACACACAATTTCCAAGTTAAACTTTACATGACTTGTTAAATTCAATTTTTAAGCCCTAAATTAATAATTTTTCAAATGTCAACATCCAAGCATCTCTCTGGGGAAGCTCACAGAGGTTTAGATTAAGTCATTATGGTTTTAGCTAACTTTCTGCTGAAATACGTAACAGAACAATGACACTCCAACTTACTATAATGTTGATTTGAATAAAATAGAATATTGCATATGCTGTGTTTCTTTCACAGAAAGATGTAAAGTGTTTCTTAAATCCATCCACCAAGTAAATTCAGGACCAGGTGGACAAGAGGCAACGTGAAAAGCAGAAGAGAAAACTATCCCCTTACTAACTGTCGAAACGCTTTTCAGCCAACATGTGTGACACAAAACTTTGATTTCATCTTTGTTGTGTTTTCCTGCCATGACTCCAGATCAACACAATAGCATCTTGTTCCTGGCAGTAAGGAACCAGTGAAGGACTCTCCAGAAGTTAAATCAATGTGTTTGGAAGCTCTTCTTTTTTTGGATCTCTTGGTAATTTCAGAAAAATCATTTCAATTAAAAAAATTTATTTGCTGCTGTATGCTAGATGAAATAATACCCGAGGAATGTTATAAGCTACACTTTGTGTTTCAGAGCCAAATTCTACTTGCATTCCTTTTAAAATATCACACTTTTTGCCTCTTTGGGTAAGAGTACTGGAAACTTATTATTTCCAGTTTCCATAATAATTTAATTTTAAAATATCATACATTTAGCTTGGGATGAAAAATAACTGCCAAGAACTGCATAATTTCTAAGAAGCTCTGAGAGATCCAGAGTACCAAAACCTGCCTTCTTGGTACAGCAACATGATTCTCTTCAGTGAAGTAAACACTGAAACAAGACTTCTTCACTTGAGTTTTTAAAAACCTTAGAAAAAGCTCTGGTGAAGACAATTAATCACATATGCAATTAATACTTGCTGGTTAAGGATCTCTTTCCATCTGTGTGGAGACAGATATTTCTCACTAAGGGCAGTTAATGGGAAGTCTCCTGTTTTCTGTGGCAATTTGATAAAACTTGTCTGATCAATTCCCCTTACTTTTGGGCCTCCTGAAGGTCCCTCCTCAAACTTGCGTTATTACTGCAGGTTGAATGAAGAAGATACATTGAAGATGAGCAAAAAATAAAAGGGGGGGGGGATAAATATTTTAAGAATGTTATTTGGAGAAAGGATGAATATTTGATATTGGAGAGGAAATTCTATTTTAATTATTCAAGAGAAATCCTGTCCTCTTAGAATCAAATAAGGCTTCAAGGAGCAGGGATTTAATTTTTCCCCTGACAACTTTCCCTAAGGTTTTTTACCTGGATCTCTTTAACATTGTGATGCTGTGATATACCTTAAAATAAATTATCAGATTCCATTTACTTGAGTCAAGAATCTTTTGCACAAGAAAGAAAACACGCAATTAGACTACAATGACTAATTCATGGAAAAAAAAGAGAAAAAAAAAGAGAGAAAAAGAGAGGAAAAATCTAGGTCAGTTCAACTGAATTGGCATATTTGCTAAAGCCCAGCACCTACTTTTCACGAGCACAGCACCAGTATGCTCCTTAATACGTAGTTTGTTCTGAATGTAATGCCTCCTTTTTATTTGCATGGAAACTACAACAGATGATAGAAAGAGAACACTGTTTGATAGAGCAAATTCTCAGATACAAAACAATATTTTTCAGTATACTCATCACAATTATCTGTTCGTTTTTACCAGCAATGAACAAAAGCCTGAATGCCATGCTCATAAGCATCTGCATGGCCATCCAGAATATGACTTATCTTTCACATCACTGTCACCACTGCTGAAATATACCACCCACGGCCTCACCATGCATCCACTGTTTGGTTTCCATGAACGTATATGCTAAGATAACCTGAATATGGATTCAGCTATCTGCTGCAGAGTTTTATTTGGGATAAAAAAAAGAAGTGGGCCCTGGAATCTCCTCACTAAGCCTTTTCTAAGTGTTCTCCTGTGTTTCATGTTCTTTATTCCCTGCTTCTCATTTTCCCCATCCCTTCATTTTACAGAGAAGACTCAAATTCACCAAAACATCCATGGTTTTTTTACATTCCCTAGGATGCCTTCTGGTCTAAAATCGGTCACATTGCTTTTCTCTCTATCAGTTTACCTATTGCTTCTGTGAGAATTGTCTAGGGCTTTCAGAAACTGCACTAATAAGGATGCATACAAAGGTTTTATATTTTGTAAACAGACTTGGAATGTTCATTTTTAGGAACAAGTCAACCAGAAGTACTATGTAAAAACATTTAAGACAGTAGGTATTTAAAATTTTACTAAATTGATTTTAGTTAATTCTGGGTTACATTGGTTCCATAGAAAATTCAAATCAAGCTGACATTTCCTCATTTGAATTACAAGCTTTCAGAAACGCCATGGTTACTAGAACTCCTGGCTTAACTATTAAGCGTATAAGTATTGCTTTATGCAATAGAACACTTGTACAAGTGTGCAAGATTTGCCAGCCATGAGACTGTGATCTCAGAACCAGAGGGAATAGGATTGAAGAATATTATTAGAATAAAGTTAATATCTGGAAGTTGGTGCTATGCCAAGGGTTCAAGCTGAAGGCATACTAACAAATATTTTTAAACATGTTAACAAGTAGGAAAATAAATTCAGTGTTTATAACATGGGGACCTCTACCTGACATGGAATGTTTTTCACACTGTACTTGTACCCAACACAGTATTAAACGTGTTTGAAAATTCAGCTCTTTTCCTTACATCCGTGACTTACAGATCTAATTGTAAGGGCCTGATGAAGCAATCCTCCAAGAATGAGCTTGAATGTTCAAATCAATGGAGGGGCAGATGCTGCTGAAGGGTTCCAGCAAAACTCCAGTTTAAACAAAGTTAATAGGCAAGGAGTCTTGTTTCAAAGCTCCTAACTGTTTCAGAGATCATAACTTTCCTCCACAAACAACACATGAACTAAAGCGTTTGCTTTAAGAACATTATTTCAGATGTCACTTGCAAGCTAGTACTGGATCTAGTGTTATAATTTTCTGAGTTACTATCTCAGTAACTCAATAACTCACTGCCACTAGTGTAACATCAATGCTCATGGGTCTGTGGACAACATGGTAGAGAAAGATTCACAACATATCCAAGTGAGGAAACCTAAGGAAAAGGGTACATGGGCAGGGGGGACAATGATCATAGAAAGAATCAGTTAATGCAGAAATTTGCTTTGGAAGACAAAAGGACGGAAAAAAAAATGTGTGAAGGGAGGAAAATAAATTGGATTCTAGTGAAACAATGAGTAATATAATATTGATTTATGAATGTACCAAAAACTGTGAGCTGTACTTTTCATTGGCGACATAGGATTTAGAAAGGGAAGGGAGTTTCTCCAAGAGACAATGTTTCTGTCAAAACACAGTGTGCATCATGAAAATGTATGAAACCCACAACTTAGAAATGTGACAGTACCTCGTAAATTCTGTCTACAAATTCAGCGCAAATTGGCATCAGAAGCAGTATAATCCGAAGGGCTGTCAACACAAGGTAATCAAAAACATATAGGAAGTTTCCATGCAAACAACCTAGATTATTTTTCATTTTCATTTCTGGCCTGTGTAATTGCAGAGACAAAAAATAAAAAATTAAAAATTAAAAAAAATATTGTTTTATTTGCTTCTCTTTAATTTAGTCTATTTCTTGCTATATCTGGCCAATGATTTTGCGTCACAAATGGGAAGATACCTAAATAAACTGGCTCATCAAATATAGCAAAGAAACAATCTGTGTTCTCTAGTGCAGGAAAACAAACATTTTCTACTTCTTCCACCTTCTTTCCACTTCTCATATTCAGTCTTAAAAAAAACCACGCTACCTGGCATGTTTTTCATTACCTCTCACTTATCTGCAGAGATTAGAGCCCGCAGAAGGAGGTTGGTGTGGTGCATGCAGCTGCAGGCAAAGTTTAAACAGTAGAAAATGACATTCAATCCAACAGCTGTTTCACATGGGCCAACAATGTGCCTTACACCCTTACATAGGCAGTACTGCTCATCTTCTGCAAGTAATACTTCTTGGAAAGATACTGGGATGGGAAGATTCATGTCCAGTTGACTTGTACAATAAATATTTTCAAAAACAAACTGTAATGTCATTAAGAAGTTAAACAACTCAGTGTTGAAATTGTAAATGTTTCTTGCCTGAGGGGGGAAAAGGATGTAATTTCTGTAAATATTAAATTGACTATTAGAATAAACAAAAAAAAATGCGTAGACACATGAGATTATGTTAAGCAACAGTTATGCTGCCTTCAAATGCTGCGTGGATTCTTTTTCTCCATCTGAATATACCAAACTGAGATTATGACAAAAAAAAAAAAAGTTTCTTCTAAAAACACTAATGATTTTGTCTCCTCTGTTTTCCGATGCCCTGTGTTTGCTGGATTTGCAGGTTCTGGAGTGTGATTTTGTAAGATACTTAATGGTGTGCAGAGATGACTGAAACATTCTTTTCTGAAAAAGCAGAAATTAGACATGTCTGGCAATGTCCTTGCAAGAAGATACTGAGCACTTTATTTTCAACTATACTCAGACCAAGATTTCACACTTTGAAATCAGCCTCTTATTAAGATGCAAAAGAAAAATGTGGCAAAAAAAAGTTGTGACTGGATTTTTTTGTGACAAGAATGTGTCAATTTTCATTCACTTCGCAGCAGTATGTTGCAACCTGTCTTATAAGTCCTGACCATTTAAAACACCCTGTCCTCTCCAACTCATCCAATTCTTTCTTTCCAGCAAAACTGCATTATTAGGAGTCATCTTACTTCCTGTTGCAGTTCAGCACAAATATACTGTGTGACAGTAAGAATTGTGCACCAGCTCTCTGAACATATGAAGAAATTCTAATGTATCTCTGCAGGCTAATCCACTTTGTTTATTGATGTGCATTTCTTGTTCTGTTTATTTTAATCATAGAATCATATTGGCTTGGGATCACCATGTTCCAACTCCCCTGCCACAGACAGGGTTGCCAACTGCTAGGTCATGTACTAGATCAGGTTGTGAGAATGTTGTTAACTACCTTAAATTAGCACATGAATTACCTCTGTAATTCACTGCACTTGATACTACCTTATGAAAGCTATGGTGGGATTTAACCAGCATGGAAATTCCATTAATATTCCATTACATACTTAAACTAGACATAGAGCTAAGTAATAATGATGTTCCTCTTCACTAAGTGTGCTCTTCCTTTCTGAGGTAATACAACAACCACTCCTCAGAGTCGTCTATTGTATATGAGTCTTACACTCACTAGATAAAAGCATGGGAAATACGGCTTTTTGTCTTGGACCTGGTAGTGGAAAGAAGCACAATTAGCTACATTCAGCAGTTTTTTGATTAAACTAAGTTTCCTTCATCTAAACTGGTAAAGCAACACAGAAAACTGTGTGTTAGAACTCTAACATTGTTTGATAGCTAAATGTGACATCTAAATTAAGAGTTGTAAATGTCCCAGATATAGAAAAAGAATAAAAACATTTTGTTCTGGTGTCAGCAGATAGATTATCTGGTTTTTGGCCAAAACTTGATGTGGTCATCCAAACTGTCTGAGTACAAAGTAGTTTGGGATAACAGAACTTATTAAGTCCTTATTAGGATCCATGCTGTGCAAACAGCTATGATTTTGCCAAGGTCACCAGTCATCTCTTTTGCCATCATTTACTGCCTACAAAGTGCCCAAAGGCTACATCTGTTTCTCCACAGGAGCCTGGTGACTTTTTCAGAAAATTGATCTACTCAAAAGAGAAAATACAGAAGGGGAGCCTAGGAACACAAAAGTTACATGGGAAAGAACTGATTTATTTTAACTGGATAGGATGATTTCCTAAAGCCTAAACCACTGGTAACATTTTAAAGAGTAACCGCTTTCTTCATTCATTAGTGAGGGCAGGAAAGGACCGAGTCAAGGGAATAATCCGACCCAGCTGAAGCTGAGAAGTATAGGGTGATGGTGCAACTGAGCCATGTTTTGAAAGTAGTCCCATAACTCCCTAAATGGCTGCACTGGGAAGACAGGGAGGGAAGGTGAGTGCTGGCAGAGGCTGGGGTGCAGACCTTGGCCACAGGCTTTGCCAACAATGTTATGCCCCAAGATGAAAACACCTTCACAAGTGAAGGATGTTTTCCCAATATGCTGAATGACAGTTCTCCCTCAGGCTGGTAGGGGTGGCTGCCACTGCTGACAGCTCCGCACGCACTGTGCTTTGAGAGATACCCCTCCACTCCCATCCCCACCCAGGGCAGCCTGGGAATGGCCCACTGCCAGAAGGTTCTCCTGGGCAGGGAAGGAATTTTGGTTATTAAACTCCTGACAAGCTCTTCCATGCACTGGCAGGAGCTTCTCTGAGCACCTGCAGTGCCCTGCTCCATCCAGGATTTCCTGCAAGACTGGAGCCTCTTGCCAGTCAGGGCATCTGTCAGCTCACTAGGAAGCCTGTCCCAGTGTTTGAACACCTTCTAAGTAAATACATGTTTCCTAATGTCCAGTCTGAACCTCCACTAGCACAGCTTTCGTCATTCCCATGCATCCCATCATTGCTTAACAGGGAGAAGGGCCCAGCACATCCTTCTGCTTCCCCTCCTCATGGATTGGCAGAGAGCATTGAGGTCACCTCTTGGAATCCTCCTCAGGCAAGGCAGCCCAAGTGTCCTCACCTTCTCCTCACAGGACATGGCTCCCAGTCTGTGCCTTTGTCCGGGATTGCTCCATCCCAGGTGCAGAACCCAGCATACTCCTGTGTTGAACTTCATGCTGTGGATGACTGCAGTGTTCCAATCTATCTAGACTGGAACAATCTATCTAGGCCTCTCATCCCTCCAGAGTCAACAGCACCTCCCAGTTTAGTATCATCAGCAAACTTGCTAAGGGTGCATTACACTCCTACATCAGATCACTGATAAAAATGTTGAACAGGGCTGGCCCTAGAATTGAGCCCTGGAGAACATCACCAGTGTCTGGTTGCCAACCAGATGTACCCCCACCCACAATGACTCACTGAGGTCTGCTGTTCAACCAGTGCATCTCCCAGCATATCATGAACATGTTCATCTCCCAGTTGGACAATTTGTACAGAATGATGCCACAAGGGATAGTATTAAAGATCCAACTAAAATCCAGGAAGATTATGTCCACTGCCTTCCCTTCATCCACCAAGTGGGTGATCTTGTCGTGGAAGGAGATGAAATTGCTGAATTTCCCTTATTGAAATCATGCTGCCTATGTCTGATAGTAGATTTGTTCTTTAAATGTCTTTCAAAAAAAAAAAAACAAGATAATTGAAATCGTGGCTAAATTCACGATTTCAATTATCTTATGAGTCAAGAGTCATCATGCCACAGAGAAAAAGACAGACAACAATCTTGCTCTGGTCTTTATATCCTTCTCCAGAGGACTGCCCAGGCTGAGCTCTTCTTTGTTGCAATTCAGTTTGTTTGCACCAAGAAGGAACAAATCCTGGGATACACAGTCTAGTGACATTGCTTTTCCTCTCTGCTGGCCAGTGACTCAATCCATCAAACTGGTCTTCTAAGAGAGGGTCTGTGACCAAACCCACCAATTCTGCTCCAGGATAGACATACAAAAGAGCAGTAGTACTCAGTGTGTTCCAAGCTCTGGTCTGGCATCAGTTCCATGGGGCAACTCCATCACAGTGCTTCGTTCACTTGGATCACCCCTAATGCATGCAGATTGAGATCCAGGCTCAGGGTTCAGATACAAACTCATAGCACATTCAGGGAGGAACCACAAAAGGAAGGAGACTACTGACCTGGGGCCAAACTATTATTTTATTCAAGAACATCAATATCATCTTTATTACTGGGATAACAAATAATTGTTAAATAATTATGAATAATTATAACTAAATAATAAAAAACTATTAGCATAATTAAAATAAAAGAATTACAAGGAGTGTTTGCATGTACTTCTGCTTAGCTAGTTTGGGCATATCAAAAATCAATTGGTTGTCATTTCAGTTCCCTTGGTTGCAAAATTCTCTTGGAGATGAAAAAGAGACAAGTAAAAAAAATGTGCTTTAATTGGCTCAAAGTTCAGAGGGATCAAGTTCTTAAGTTCCTATCCCAATTTGCATATTACTGGGAAGATGAACATGAAGACATGAAAGGAAAAGTAGGCCACAGTTATTACAAGCGGAGGTGTGACATTCTTCATCTCTTCAGTCTGGAGCCAAACCAGTACTTCCCGTGTTACCCCAGGCAGAAGATGTTCTTAAGAAAAAAATATAATTAATAGAACTGATGAAGAGTACAGTACCTGTACTGTACACAGTGTACATTATTCAATTGTACGTGTGTTTTAAAAGTAGACCTATAAAATGAACAGAAAGAAGTTAAAGAAGAATTTAGGACTAAACCTTTATGTTTTTACAGAAAAGGCAAATGCAAACCTCAAATTGACATTCGTAGTTTTCTTCAGTTAAAAATAAATAAATAAATAAATGGATGAATAATTAAACAATGAAATGTGTATTAGTTCTAAACCTGCAGAATTAAACATCTTCTTCTTCCATGTCCTTTCAAGCTCAGTAAAGCAACTTACTTCGCATAAACTGATCAGCTAGTATCTATACAAATTTCAGAGCAAGATAGAAAGCTGCTGCTTGACTCAACATATCTAAAGTCAGTCAGAAAACTAAATATGTAGTTACAGAGGGCCCTTTCTACTATCCTCAGATGTATCATATGCAAAACACAGGGCATAATATGGAGGATCAGTTGAGTAGTCTCATTTCTTTTTCATATTTCTGGTAAGTCTTTTCAGACTTATGTTTTCTACCCATTGCAATCAGTTTGTAAATTTTATTTTTTAAAGTTTACATTTCAAATTCTATCATAAGAAGGAGTTTATGTCACTTTTTCCTGTTAACAAACAACCTGAGAGATACTTCTGGGAAATAACTTTTCCTGAAAGTTATCTGTCTTGTCTAAATATGACCGTGAAAGAACCACGGGGAATGTTTCCATACCAACAACACGAATACAGAGTCCTAATGACAGAGTCATGCCAGAGTTTGTCATGGGATTTCAGCTTTCCTGGGAAGATGCACTGGCTCTGGGCATGTTTGTGGATCTTCTCAAGTTATTTGTAGCAAAGTAGTGTCTCATGTGCCAAAGGCCACCAGTCCCAAAATCAAACCATCCACAAAAGCTCAGTAGAAAGAGTTTCCTAAAGTAGAGTTATTAAGAAGTCTCCTTTGGGCCAGCGCTGTGAGGGCAGACTGGAGCAGATAAAGTCAAGTCCTGAAGTCAGTGATAGTTTATTCCTTAAGGGACACAAGTTAGTTTCATACATGCTACATGATAGTATCAATAGTAAATAATTCAGATACATCTGGGTGAACTGGGTGCACTGACTTGGAATGAGGTCCAATTCTCTTCTTTAAAACTGAGTTTGGTCCAGATAAAATATATAAACATCTGTGCAATAAGAAAACATGACAGACTAGAGCAACCAGGTTCTCACTAATACAAAACAGACTCTACAATCTGCTGAACTGCTTCATGCAAATACGTCTCTTTTGTTCTCTGCTACGGAATTAGTAAATATATAAAAGTAGGGTTTGTTTGCCTGTTTTGTTGTTGTTGTTGTTGTTCTTTGTTTCTTTTTCCTGTCTCTCAACCATGGCTTTCATACTAATATTTTTACATTTGCAAAATAACATCATTGTCACTCTCTTCCCTCACATCTAACTTTTCCAGGCACAACCTTTTTAAGCTCATATTTTCTGTGTTCCTAGAAGAGATCCCAGGCTTGAATTTTTTTCTGTTTTTTTTTAATTAATTATTTATTTATTTTTACTATTAAACTGATGAGAAGGTAGAAACAATAGGAACAGGCAGTTATGTGTCTCTCAAATTCTTTTTCATATGGAGAGCAAACATGGCCAGGCACTCAGAAAACCTGGGAAGACTGTCTTGTAGAGATGATATTGTCATTTCTGAACATGTTTTATTTCCAATCAGATAGTTTCGAAGTTCAGACTCGCTGTCATCCCCTTAGGATTTATCATACATTTCCATCATTGTGACAAATTAAGCTGACAGCGAAACATTTTAGCAGGAGCTCACAGACAGGAAGCCCACATCTTATGACTTTATGGCTGTAGTCTTTGAGACTCAAACCTGAAGATAAGCAGATATAACAGGTTAACATCACCTTTCACCCCTCACATTGAGCAGTGAGTGTTGGCCCAGAGCATAAGCGCTTTGAGTCTGAATCTACAGGAGTTTTAAGGAGAAAAACTCTCGATGTCAATGTCATTCCTTATTTTTTTAAAGACACTGCAATGGAAACAATGAGCTCAACAGTCCTCTCCCTGGTTACCCCTAGCAAAATTCAGAACATTGTCTTACTTCATTCCTGAATGTATTTTCAGGTTCTAACATCAGTTTTACTTTGAAACTAGTTGTGCTTATTAACAAAATTTTAAGTGATGCCAGAAGTACAACACAGGGTGCCAGAAAGTTTCAAATGGCTACCAGGGAGCCTGTATAAGATATTCTCACCAACCCTAACAATACAGAGAAACACATGCCTGGAAAGGGTTCAAACAGCAAGCTTGAACATTATAGGAAAGTCAGAAAGAGGAGTACACTACAAATCCAAGCAGACCTTTTGTGTGCACTCAGCACTGCCTGGCTGGAAAACTCTGTCCAGTGTGCCCAGCGGAGCTGTAATGAAGAAAGAAGCTGTGAAGAATGGATAAAAAACTTGGAATATTTTCATTTCTAAGCAGATTATTCTCACTTATACATGTATCTGCTTGGGATAAAAGCAAAGTACAAGGATAAAACAGGTAATACATTTTTACGGGCTAACAACTAAGATACCAATCCTGTGAATGTGGCTCTTTAAAGGACAGATCATCCTGGCTTTTAACAAAAAATATCCTTGTAAAATTACCAAGGAAGGGCATTCAATACTAAAAATGGCCAATTACAAGAATGTGAGTAAAAGATGCAAAATAGCATCAGAAACAAAAAAAAAATCTAGTCCAAGATCATTGAAGGTGTTGTATGTGTAATGAAAAATTTGTTCAGAGAAAGAAATGTGGCAACAGATTTATAGACAGCACAAATGAATTCCTTTGCAACAAATGCACAAATGCTTGGCTACAACAAAGAGAACACATGGTAAAAGATGTCTTTTGAAAGTGGCACTGTAAGAAAACATCTAGAAAGTATAAGAAGAAAGAAGTGAGGTGAGCTCCACCATACACTACAGGAACTAATGGAGAATTTAGTGGATCTGCACTGGTCAGAGTCAAAAATATTTCAATTATTTATGCTTCGACAATGCAGCAGAAAGTGACATGACAGGAAGAAAGGCTTAACAGCAGCTTCAGATACCTGGAAACATGGCAGGCAGAGGTTGAAAATGGTTCATAAGCTTGTCCTGCTCCAGTAAGACCAAACTGACTGTGGCCAATAATGGTCCTCCCAGTGATGTTGCTCTGTATACATCTATCACCAAAGCCACAAAGATACAGAGGAAGATAAGAGCAGGCATAAGCTGTGTCAGAGCAGCTTAAAGTGTTGTTCTATTACATTTGTCATAATTTCTAAGTTTAACTTCATCATGTGCTAATTCTTACAAAAGCAATATGTTTCTCTGCATGTGGTTTTCTCCATGTTTCCAGTGACACACTGGTGCTAAACAAAAACATGTGTAGTGGTAATGAGGTTCAGGCTACAGCCAGAGAGCAATAAGAAATTGTTATTACCATATTTCAGCATATCATTATAATTTCATTATTTTTGATTTGGGATCTATGCTACCTATCAGAACTCACTTCTTAAGAACAGTTGGAAAAGTGGGTTTGCTTCATCATTGTCCTAGAGGTGATGTATTCAGGAATGGAGAATGCACTTGTCTCCATCAGACAGAGCAGGAGTGTGTGCACATATCAGAGTGAAGCTGTCACCTGCCAGTATTAGAAATCAAATTTGGAAGGAATAGGCTTTCCCGGTTCTGGGTGAATCAGTAGGATAAAGTGATAAAACATAATGGTCAAATTCTGGTAGGGGATGAAGGAGGGACAGTGAAGAACAAAGAAGAAGGAAAATCCTTAACACAGTATCAGAGAAGTGGGATGAGGCCATACGTGGAGTGCAGTAGAGATGAGGAAAGAAAGCAGAGCTAAAGCAGGATGCTGTAAGAGCTAAGGGATGCACCAGCACGAAGGAAACACTAATTCAGCCCTATGCAATCCGTCATTAAAGAAGAATTGTTCAGGAGTATTTGAGAAAGGTGTTACAATGTACAGCTACCTATACATCGCTGCATGCAGCCAAACAAAATCAGGCTTGGATGTTTAACTGTGGATAATAATAATCTTAACAACAGGAAGTGAGCTCTGGTCGTTCCCAGAGCAAAGAAGTAGGCTATCACATGGAAAGTTGAAAAATGTAGAAGTGATACATACTACAGTAATGCCCATAACCTTTTCTTTATAACTCATATGATGTTCAGGTCATCTTCTGGGAAGGAAAAAGGAAAAAAAAAAAAAAAAAAAAGAACAGAAAGTGAGATAAATGCTTGTTTTATTATGACAGCAATATGACCACGCACAATTCAGCCAACAGAATACTTAAGGAGCTGAATTTTCCAGCTACTCCTTCAAACTCACGAGGATGCAATGAGATGTCCAATCTATATCAGGGCTTTGAGGTAACAGCTCCCTCTCAGCAGTGCCAGTGAGGTCTCACACCATGCAGGGCCAGAGTGGTTCCACAGCCCAGCAGCACCTGCTCACATGCAGCATTCTCCCTCCCGGACTCCTACACTCCCAGCACAGTGCAGGGTGTCAGCCCTGTTTGTGCAGTTCGAGCTCAATGACTCACAGCTGCAGGAGGGCTCCAGATCATTCATCACAGAGGCACTGAGACTCTTGCTGGCACCCTCTGACAGTGTAACTGCCAGCAGTGGTTGTGTTCTCGGATTATAATATTATGACCTTAAGTGTTCATTGCACTATATCTTTCCCCTGTGCTTTGCAAGACTCAGTATAAGATTTTATAGCTTTTCTTTCCAGTTTCAGGAAGGACTGTGATTATTAGAAAACTTTGCAGAGTCTCTGTAACCCTTTGTTCTTGCAATGCTTTTGCAATGATGTAAGAGCTGTGAAAAAATTTAATAAGTACTCTGACTTTAATCTACGCAGATTTACAAATGTCATGCTTGAAGTGCTTCATTTAAGTGCTTATTTCAATTTTTGTATGTGTGTGTGTAAACTCCATAACTTCTGGATTGTTCAGGATTGTCCCTGGCTGGCGAACATGTAGGTAGTGTTATCTGACTACTTAAGGTGACTTTCAGTACTTAACTGCAAATGAGGAATCCAGGAGATAAAGAGCACCTAGAGATATCTACTCCAACCTTAAAATCTTCCCCTTCCATGCACTTAATCATCCAGGCTTCAGTCCTGACTTTTCTTCTTTTGTGTCTCTCTTGCACTGATTGTCACCTATAGGCATTGTTGTCGCATATAGTCACCTCCTTTTTAAAAGCTGTTGTGCTATGCCTGTCACCAAGGGCACAATGAGAAGTATTCCTTTCCCAAGGAAACACCAACATTTCTCTGTCTTGCTCAATGTCCAAAACCCAGCACAGTGTACTTTGTCAAAGAAACCCACCACATGTTGATCACTACTAATTGTATCATGACCTCACAGCCTGTAACAGCAAATCCCACAGAACCCTGACAGATTTAATTGGGGAAAAAAAAAATAGCCTTTTTCCTCAGGTATATGAGAGAATACATGAATTCATCACTATGTTTTGGCAAAAAAAGATGCAACCCATGAGAACTAGATCCTCCAGCTAACAAATGTTTTCAATTTGCAAGGCATTTTTAGGGACAGTGTCTCATTTCTTCTTAAAACTTCTGTGCTTTAGCAAGCTCATCTCACTGCTTATGATTGAGTAGAGACTGGATGTTTTTGATGTGGTGTCACTAATGGGTGTTTCCACTTGGGAAGTTTCCAAGAGAACATTTTTATGCCGGTTTATCATGACCTGATGGAAACCATGCCATTCCAACAAGACCCATCAGGTGTGCCTTGAACTTTCCCTCTGGCAGGGTGCTACATTCCTGCATGGGCAGCCCACAGTCCTAGAGCAGCAGCAGCCAGCTGTACCACCATGCAGCAGTAACACTCCCTGGAGGTCTCTGAAAATGGGAAACTCCATCTGAGGATTTCTGGAATTGAAGGTAAAAAGTTCCAAAATTCTCCCTAGAAAGAAGCCATATTGTTCTCAGGAGACATGTACAGCAGGCCCAGGGCCAGATTCTCAAGCAGATAATGAAAATGTGAGGTATAATTTTGGATATCAGATTCAAATACGGGAGACACATCTCTAAACCTGCTTATTCAGTCTTGCCTGCATTGAAGCTTTAAAGACAGACAGATTTCCCTATAAAGTCAGCCTAAGCACCATACAGACTTAAAATCCTTTATTTCCCAGTTCTTCCTAATTCTGCTGCTTGTTAGAGACATTCTATTTAATCCACTAGTGACCCTATTTTCTCCTTTCTCTGAACTTTTCTATTATTGTAGATTTTTATTCAGTGTAACTATATTTTATAGTGTTCCATGCTGCAGTTTTCAAAACTACTTAATTGTGAATCCAGCATCAGTACTGTAGCTCCCAGTGGCCTCTCTGTCCCTGCTGTTCCTCCTCACGTACTGTCTGTGTGAATTAGAAATTGCTCAGAGGTAGAGGCAAGAAGAAGCAATGAAAAATGTGCACCACTAAATGAGAAAAGTCTAGCTTGACACTGGCTGTCTATACTGCTGTATTTTTTGTTTTTTGCACAGCATGATCCAGCTAGCTCTCTCCCAGGCAAAGTCTGAGTATGGCTCTGAGGTTGTTCAGAGATGCCTCCAAAAGGCAAAATGGAAATCACTACATGAGACTTTTTTTTCCTGTCCTTGCAAACTACTCACATCCTGCACCCTGAAACACACCCCACACACTCCTGTGCTCCCTCTCCCCAGGATGTCCAACACATAATCTACATTTCAGGTTATGAAGACACAATTTCGTGGCCTGCAAATGGCCCCTGCAGTATTTCAGATACCACAAACTGAAGCAGTCACATGTACTTATTGAATCCTTGGATCACCATACAAGGCCCAGTAAACTCAGGACTAAGAATTGTACATGATGTAGATAGAACATCTTGCTCAAGTTTGAGCACAAATTCTACACAGGACCAGTCAAACCCAGCTCTTTCAAGACAGTATACTAAGTAATCCTTCCTTACTAAGGGATAGAACTCAACCTCTCTACCTTTCTTCTAGTGCTTTTTGCTGGTCACAGACATATAGAATCATAGAATCACAAAATGGTTTGGGTTGGAAGGGACATTTAAGATCTTCTAGTTCCAACCCCCTGCTATAGGCAGGGACACCTCCCTCTAGACCAGGTTGCTCAAAGCCCGATTCAGCCTGGCCTTGCATGCTTCCAGGGATGGGGCATCCCCATCCTCACTGGGCAACATGTACCAGTGTCTCACCATCCTCACAGTAAGGAATTTCTTCCTAATGTCTATTCTAAATCTACTCTCTTCCAGTTTAAAACCATTTCCCTATGTTCTGTCTGTATATGCCCTCATAAAAAGTCTCTCCCTGTCTTTTCCTGTAGGCCCCCTTCAGGTACTGTAAGGCCTCTGTAAGGTCTCCCTGAGCCTTCTCTTCACCAGGTTGAAGGGCACCAACTCTTTCAGCCTGTTCTCATAGGAGAGGTGCTCCAGTCCTCTGAACTTCCTCATGGCCCTCCTCTGGACCTGCTCCAACAGCTTCATGTCCTTCTTGTGTTGGGGCTTCAGAACTGGATAAAGTACTCCAGATGGGATTTCACAAGAGCAGAGTAGAGGGACAGAATCACCTCCCTTGTTCTGCCGGTCATGCTTCTTTTGATGCAACTCAGGATACTGTTGGCCTCTTGGGCTGCAAGTACATCTTGCTGGCCAACGCTGAATCTTTCATCAGTCAACATGCCCAAATCCTTCTCCTCAGGGCTGCTCTTAAGCCATTCTCCTGACACTAAGTCCTACTTTCCAGGATTATGCTCACACTACAGTAAGAATTTAGATGCAAGAGACAAATGTCCTTCATCTGTTTTTTTACTTCTTTCAGACTCTCCTTTTCTTAGAGATAGGGCACTTGACTGCAGTTCATCCTAGTGTTTTGCATGTGACTTTGTTCACCCACCAATGGAACAAAGTTTTTGAGCTTTTATGATTGCAGCTTCAGTGGCCTGGTCACTCCCCCAAAAGCTCTTGAGCAAGCCTCCTCGCCAGCAGTGTCAGATCGTGCCAGACACGAGGTGTCTCATTATATCACACTCCCAGTGCTCAGCTGCAGCTGGCACACATTGCTGCATTTGTCTCCAATGTCAGATGTCATCGTGCAATGGTTCTAGACACATACTGTTGGTCTCCTTCAATACCTCTGCTCCTTGTCAGACCTTTCCTCACCAATTTTTGTTCTTTGCTTGGCAAACACCCTGCAACACTGCTTCCATGTGATTTTCCAGCAAATTCTCAGTCCTGTGGTACCTAATTCCCCTGTCTTCTTATGTTTCCAAAGTATTTAAAAAAAAAAGGAAAAGAAAAGGGAAAAATCAAAGGAAAGGGAAAGGGAAAGGGAAAGGGAAAGGGAAAGGAATAAAGAAAAACTAACAAAACAGAAAATACAACCCCTCCCACACATACAAAATCTTCCATGGTACCCCTTGTCAGTCTGATTGATGAAAGGGTTTGTTTTTTCTCCACCTCAGCCAGCAGTGTAAATGGCTGCTTACTGATGCCTATTCCCACTGGGTTGACTGCCTGCATACTCTTTTCACCTTTGGCTCTCTGAATTTTTCTGTATGTTGCAAAGTCTCACCTAGGTACCATGGTTATAAATCTCCAGCCTTTATTTAGTGATGATGCTATGCTTTTCCCATGTTGGTGACTACACTTTTACCATAAGACACAGACATTTGGCCAACTTTCTTCCTTATACCAATTGACTATGGGCCTTGCAAGCCTTACATTCTTAAATGTTGTTTATTAGTCAGTGCAATTGACTCATAAACTGACCTACAGGATTTTCTATTTGATTAAAATCATGTTTCCTTTATTCATTCTGGGCAGAAGTGCAGTAGCTCCACCCAGTTTCAGTGCTGGATGTAAAAGAGTAGCATAATCTCATCAAAGTAACTTGAGACCATGTGGCGCCAGGCAACAGATCATTGATCTACATCAAAATCTTACTAGGCGCAGTAACTATCCCTGACTTGTGGAGAGTAGGATGTGACCTAAAGTGGATGGTGCCACTGAGACCTGCAATGGCAAAGCATAGGTCAGAGGGTATGCTCAAGCTTCCACACCTCGTTATCCACACTGGTGGTAGCACTCCCATAGCTCATACATGGAAATAGGGTAGAAAGAAGTCAAATAGGATCTGGGATGCCAGGTCTGCTGAGGACCTCTGCTTCCAGTTCAGAGATTAAGCTCTCTCCACTTTGGTTGTCTCAGCAGGCACATTCATGGTGGTCTGTGACATGATTTACTGCCATTCTCAGCTATATACTCAGATCTTCATATACACTAAAAGCATTAGTCTCCCTCTAGTAGGAAGGAGTTAATTTTTTTGAATATTTGAAGAGCTGGAGTTGAAAGGGAGCCTGCTGTGTCACTGTCTGCAGTGTTTCCATCAAGGTCCTCCTGTCCAAGTCCTAATCAGGCTCAGCCTCCCAAGAAGAGAGCACTGGAAGAGGTGACTGAGAGGGAGAATATCTCTCATGTTGTGCCTGCTAAGCCAAAACCCTTGGCACAGGAATAACGCAGATGTCTTCATGATGTTTCTAGAACAGAAGAGTTCCTGAGATCTGAGAGGTCTGTGAGCTTTGCAGGATACACACACCTAGGGTTTTGTAAGAACATGTCATCAGTGGTCCTACATGGATCATTGAAATGCATCCAAAACCAAAATTTGCCTTAATATTTTCCTATTGAATTATTAAACATCTAGCATATACAGGATACACAGAAAAGTTAAGAATAAACCACAAGTATGTTGGTTCTTTGAGACAGGAAGAACTTATTTTGCTCTTTGTCCTCTCAGATTAAAGCTGAATAGAAACCAAAATAACTTGAAAAGAGGCTGATAATTCCTTGAGATCTACTTAAATAATAAGTTTAGACGGAGTGGTATGGAACCAGGATTAGTACATCTCAAGCAATTTAAAATTATTATTCCATTCCTAACTTTAGTTTTCCTCCTAATCCCCTGATTCTCATTAGTTACTTGGCTTCTATGCACTGCTTCCCACAGCAAAACAACTTAACGTGGTGATGATGAGATGGAAATATTGTTCCCTGCAATTGAACTCTGCCAATTGATCCCATCTTTAGAGAGATGGAGCAGAACTCGGAGTTGCAGCTCAGAAACACTCACTGCAATTTTTTTTTCACTCATGCAGGTCAATTATCAGTAATGGAATTCTAGTCATAATGCATATAGCCCTAAAGAACATTTTAATATGATGTATAAATGTCACAAAAAATACATATTATATATATTTCACATGTAATTGATGGGCTTGTTCAGCACATGAAAACAAGTATGTTATTCATAAAAGCAAGAGTCTTTGCCTTGCACAGTGCTGCTCCTCCCATTGCTTCTGAACAGACCATTTTCCAAAAAAATGTCACTCTTTTCATCAGATTTTTCTAACAGAGGGAATGCCTAAAACACACATTCCGGAACAATAGTTTCAAGAAAAAAAAGTTATAAAAGTCTGGAATAAGACATTACTTCAATAAAGCAGATATAAATCAAAATTAATTCATATCTTTGCAAGAAGCTGATGAGTTGATGCCCACTTAATCAACAATTGAATAGCAAATGGATTCCAAAATTTTCTCTCTTTTTTTTTTTATTGATTTTTTTTTTCTTTTGATTATATCTTTGTTTCATTTAGGGAGGTAGCAACTGCCATTCCAATATTACATAGAAATTCTCCAAAGTCTTGCAATAATCATTGCTGAATGCATCGCTGTAATATCTACATTTATCTTCAGCCAGAATAATAACCAAATGAAATGCATTCTTATATCAAAGAGGACAATAGCCATTAGAGAAATCAAGAGCAAGAAGGTTGTTAGATATCTCATCAACTAATGATATCTGGAATTGTTCTTCTGATATGAGACCAAAAAAAAGCATCCAAACAACTTTTGCAAGTTTTTGAGTGCTCTTATTCTGAATGGGGAGGAAAACAAGAATGCTGGAAAAAAATTGAGAGTGACAATCAGTAGTCATTGGGCTATCCTTGCCAGCACAAACTAGGAATGTGTACCATGAAGAAACAAAGTGTTGGAGGAAAGAAGTTCAATGAGATGTTGTTATACCTGCGAAAATCTGGGAAAGACACAAACACAGTGTAAAGCTACTCCAGTATTGGAGGAAATGTGTCATCAAGTGAGTCCTACATCTAACAGAAAAAATGGAATTTTGTCTCATAAGAAATGGAATTTGGCCTCATGCCAGTTTGATACCAGAGAACTTCATTAAACAAACTAGAGCAGCATATGATATGATCAGAGTGCACCACCAAAATGAAGACCTGAAGTTCTAGGATTGTCAAACACTTGATGTGTGTCACAGAGGAGCAATGATTCTGGAGACTGAATACAACTGACAAATGGTGCAAATGGTTAATTGCTAATGATTTGAAGATGAATGATCAAATGCTCAGGCTGAGGACACCATTTCACTCACAATCTTTGCTTCCAAATGAACAGCAAAGTATTTAACTCAAAGTTAGAAACAGAATTTATAAATGTTTTAAAAGTAGTTATGAAAAAAACATCTCAAAAAATATAATAATTAAAGGTGGATTTCATTTTCTCTGGTCTTCTAGAGACTTTCTCCTCTGCTACTTCTGTTACACCTGTTGACAACTGAGCACACCCACATGACCACCACCAGCCAGGAAAGCTGTTGCACAGCAGAATGGCAGAGATGACTCAATTGATAGCAGGATCTCTGAACTGCTTGTGTCTACTGATCAGAAAGAAGTATGAAGTTACTATCCAAAAACCAAGCTCTTGTCTAAAGTCAGAGATGGGAAAATGTTCTCCAAATACATGGCCTTCTTTTCTTGGAGACGCATGTCTTACAGATAGAGAGGTATGTACAGTTTATTCTCCTCCTTACCTGTAAAAATAACTGAAATACATTCAGCAACATGAAGAAGTGGTTTTGGGGTTTTTATTGTTTGTTTGTTTTTTTCTTGATCTGTTACATCTGCTATATCTGTTTGCAGTAGGAGGAGGTTACTGAAAACAAAAGAAATTTTTTGCTGGAGCACAAAATAGTCCAACAGCCTTTTCTTACATCTTACTGTAGATGCAATTTTCATTTTTGTGTTGCTACTCAGAGGAGAGCAGAGCAGAGGAGGGTCACCACTTCCTTTGCTGCTCAGCAACTCTACTAGACAGACCTGTGGTCTTTTTAATTGTCTTTGGAGTGTCTAGTACCTTGCAGGCCTCTTCACATTACATGGGAGCATCGTGATGCCGAATCTATTACCAACAAGACAGATATGTTCATGAGACACTGATAAAACATTGTGGAGATAATATCCCACATCACAGAGCACTACAACATCACTGACGCAGTTTTGTACATGAGCTAACAAGGACTTTTAGCAATGCATGTCACCTTAGCTACAACGCTACACTGACCCAGCTGACTTATTTGTAAATAGAGCACAATAACAATAAATATTTCTATCAAAGCCTCAACAGTAAGAGGAAAGCTAGGAGGAATCTCCATCCCTTAGTGGATGCAGAGGGGAACATGGTAACCAAGGATCAGGACAAGGCTAAGGTGCTTAATGCCTTCTTTGCCTCAGTCTTTAATAGTTGCTCCCTGGACACACAACCCCTTGTACTGGAAGATAGGAATGCGGAACAGAATAGGCCCTGAAAAATCCATGAAGAGATGGTTTTGGACCTGCTCCAAAACCTGAATGTTCACTAGTCCATTGGAGCAGATTGACTGCAGGCTAGAGTACTGAGGGAATTGGCAGATGTGATTGCCAACCCACTCTCCAACATCTTTCAACAGTCCTGGCTAACTGGGGATGTCCCAGTGGACTGAAGACTGGCAGATGTGATGCTCATCTTCAAAAAGGGCTGGAAAGACGATCCTGGTAGCTACAGACCTATCAGTCTCACCTTGGTGCCAGGGAAGGTTATGGAGCGGTTAATATCAGGATCCATCATTAATCAACTGAAGGTCAAACAGGGGATAAGGCCCAGTCAGCATGGGTTCACAAATGGTAGATACTGCTTGACAAACCTGATTTCACTCTATGACAAGGTGACCCACTTGGCAGATGAAGGTGAGGCTGCCGATATGGTCTACCTGGGCTTCAGTAAAGACTGACACTGTCCCCCACAACATCCTCATGGAGAAACTGGCTGCCCATAGTTTGGATGGGCATACACTCTGCTGGGTGAAACACTGGCTGGATGGCCAGGTTCAAACAGTTGTGGTCAATGGAGCTAAATCCAGTTGGTGGCCAGTAACAAGTGGTGCCCCCCCAGGGCTTGGTACTGGGGCCACTCCTATTCAACATCTTCATCAATGATCTCATGAGAGGGTTGAGTGCACCCTCAATAAGTTCACAGATGACACCAAGTTGGGAGGGAGTGTTGATTTGCTTGAGGGTTGTAAGGTACTACAGCGGGACCTGGATAGACTGGATCCACGGGCTAAGGTAAACTGCATGAGTTTCAACAGGGCCAAGAGTCAGGTCCTGTATTTTGGTCACAATAACCCCAAGCAACCCTACAGGCTTGGGGAGGAGTGGCTGGAAAGTGGCCTGACAGAAAGGGACCTCAGTGTGCTGATGGACAGTTGGCTGAATATGAACCAGCAGTGTGCCCAGGTGGCCAAGAAGGCCCATGGCATCCTGGCTTGTATCAGGAATGGTGTGGTGAGTAGGACTAGGGAAGTAATTCTGCCCCTGTACTCGGCACTGGTGAGGCCTCACCTCGAGTACTGTGTTAAGGTTTGGGCACCTCAGTACAGAAAGGACATTGAAGTGCTGGAGCAGATCCAAAGAAGGGCAACAAGGCTGGTGAAGGGCTTGGAGAGTATGGCCTATGAGGAGTGCCTGAAGGAACTGGGGCTGTTTAGTCTGGGAAAAAGGAGACTGAGGGGAAACCTTATTGCTCTCTTCCAATATCTGAAAGGTGCTTACAGCGAGAGTGGGGTTGGTCTCTTCTCACTGGTGACAGGTGACAGGACAAGGAGAAATGGCCTCAATTTGTGCCAGGGAAGGTTTAGGTTGGATATCAGGAAACACTTCTTTACAGAAAGGGTTGTTAAGCACTGGGATAGGATCCCCAGAGAGGTGGTTGAGTCACCATCCCTGAATGTGCTTAAAATTCGTTTGGATGTGGTGCTCAGGGACATGATTTAGTGGAGGGTTGTTAGGGTAGTATGGTTTGGTTGCAGTTGGGCTTGATCTTGAAGGTCTTTTCCAACCTGAGCGATTCTATGATTCTATATTTCTTTGATTCTAACTAGCCCTGACACCGTGAACTTAAGCATCTTGGCATCTACTGCTTCGTGCACAGTACTTGAAATCCTGTCTCTAGCAAAAAGAGCTCATGCCTCACCATGAACTCTGTCAGACATAAATGTTGGCAAGTGAAATATTGTTACCTGACCCAATAAAAGTTATTTATTGTAAATCTGTAGTACAATCCACCACAAGTATTTAGGCAACTTCCTCTGTCACACAATGGCTAAGAGCTAAATTTATCTTCAACTCAATTTTGTTCAGTTGTCACAGGAGTCAACATTTACCAACAATTTGTTCAGTTGTCAAGAGCCACATTTACCAACAATTCCTAAGTTTATTATTTCTATGTTTCATTATTATGTCTATTATTTCAACTGACAATACCCAGCATCCTTCTGAAACTCATTTGGAGTTACACTGACAGCAGAGTTGGGCTATGTAACAGAGATTTCACTTTTTCTTTCTTGTAAAATGATGTAAATACAACTTTATAACAAAGTGCGAGTGGGACTGCCATCTCGCACTGGGCAGGGAGAGAAAGAGAGCTCCTTTTTTCTCACCACTAGAATTCATTTTGCATGAAGTTATTATAAGATAAAATATGAAAAACACCTGGGAGAAGGGACCAAAAGCTAAAACTTCACTCCTAAGTCAGTGAACTAATCAGTAAATTACATTCAGACCTTTAATGTATAACCTCATTCTCTTTCTGCACCAAAGAATGAGAATATATTTCTGCAGCAATGTTCCCATGTGGGGACAGAGGAGCAACTCATCCAGAAGCCCATGCACTGCTTTTTACCTCTTTTCAACAAGGAAAACTCAAAGCCTGATGGCTTGAGTATACATAGAGCAGGTAGAGAACACAGGTTCAAAGACCACAAAGATGTGACCAGGTGAAGCAGCAATTTGTGGCACTCAGATGTGAGAATGCTCAGGCACTGGGATAAGCACAGAGCCATGACCATGAGCTATGGCCATGAGTCTGTAAGACTTGCCAGGCAAAACTGTGAGCATGGCACCTTACTCCCAACTAGGTGTGTTCAGACTATGTTTAATGGGTGAGGTTTTACATCCACTTCCAATAAAATACCAGTAGGATAAGAAGAGAGCAATGAAAACCTAAGTTTTCCAAAACATGTTGTAAAAATACAAAAATTAAAATTAATACATATATGTATAGAGAGAGAGAAGAAAACTATGGCAGGTTTTACGTTCTAGAAATAAGACTGTACAAAAGGATAGTAGGATGAACACTATCTTGCATTCTGTGTGTTAGTGCTAGTGATGGGCAACAGAGCTATATGAGTTTCTTGCTGCACAATAATGAATATGACAAAGCAGATCGATATGATTAAGTCTTTGGCCCAGCATTCAGTTGGAAGAATCAACATGCACTTCTTTGTTCTTTCTCTGAGAACACTCAGATCACTCACTTCAAACTGAGCACAAGCACATCAAGGGCCCACTGCTTGGTGTGTACACTTTGGTCATGAAACTATGCCATCAGCATTGCTACAGGATGGTGAGAGGGAACAAGATGTGTCAGGGATGCAGAGAAGGCCAGTAGAGTCAGAAGGATGACAGAAGGAAATCACACGTACAGAAGAGAGGCTTAACAACTCACCCATTTCCAGCAAAACTAAGAATACCCATGGAAGAGAAAACTCTCACAGGAACAAGAATAATTGTGCTATCAAGACAATGAATTAACACTTGTTATCCAATCTGGTTATGAAGGTTATGCACACTGCATTTTAAAGAATGCTGATAGTTGCTACCTGCCAGTTTTTATACAACTACAACACAGAGCCACATCTGAAGCATTCAAGATACGTTTTAAATTTAATATTTCCAGTAATGGGCATTTTACATTTTGTTGGGGAAAGATCTGACCTTTTCCATATCATAATCATGAATCAGCCTTTCGTGAGGCATCAGTTTGTAGCCAAAAGATACTGCTTATGCTTTCTCATGATTTACGGTCAGGCATTCCTGTAGGCATAAAATATTTCTAACAGTTCAAGCCAAAAGGACAAGCAAAACCATGGGAAAGAACCAAAATCAGTTAACACACACTAGATTTTTTTAATGTTTTCTTGTTTTCTTTCTTGAGGGAGATTCAGGATAAATAAAGTAAGGACTTTGGATATTACTCCCAATTGCTATAGTGTACAAATTAGAAAGTGGGTCAGTACTAGCCTTGTAAAGAAGTAGTAATCATTCCCAATGGGAAAAGGGATTTGTTTGTCCTACATCAGTCCTGACATCTGTTTGACAATGAAGAGCTATCAAACTCAGAATAAGAAAGAATCCATGCCATTCTTAGAAATATTACTAGGAGACAGCTGTGCTCCAGCCCTATTAGAATTGGAGATTCCTTGCCCATCTGCATACATTCACCTTTCAATGTTTTCACAGGATCACAGAATGGTTGTGATTGGGAGACTGGAAGGGATCTCTGGATACCAAGGATCGCATCCAGGTGGCTTTTGAAGATCTCCAAGAATGGATCCCCCAGCCTCTGGACAGTCTCTGCCAGTGCTCCATCACTTCATAGCACAGAAATGCTCCTGGTGTTCAGAGGTAACCTACTGTGCTCCAGTTTGTGCCCATGGCCTCTGGTCCTGGCACAACTGACAGACCTTGGCTCCAACCTCTTGGCATCATCCATGCTGGAGTTTTTAATGCAATCTAGAGAGAGCAAACTTTGCAGAGGCAGATGAGATGAATTAAGTGTGGAAGAGCTGTTTTGAAGCTGGTCAGACACTAGAGACAGACTCCAGCAAATGAATTTCTGTAGAACTACTTTGTGGGTGTTATTTACAGATCTGCCCTTCCTTATTTGTCCATTTAATGTAGGCTAAATCAATTAGTGACTACTCAAATCAATATCTTTTTGTTCGGTCAGCTAATCTGTAGCATTAAAAACAAAAAACAAACCAACAAAAAAAACCCAACCGAGTAACAATTGCAACAGCTCATTTTCATTAACCTAACCACTGTCTTCCCGTTCATTCCATGGGAGCCAAAGCCTCACACAAGAATTTGCTTCTGGGTAGTCATTACTCTAAAAAATGTGACAGTGATCTCTATAAATAGAAATTTGAACAATCCCCCCATCAGTCCAGCAAAATCTTTTTAATTAACGTCTCACACCATTTTATACAGAAGTGAATATGTTGTAGCCATAGCAACAATTTGTATTTCTGATCCTTTAGAGACAGTGCCAAATGCTTCCAATACTAAAAGAAGGTCTACAAGAAAGATGAGAAGAGATCCTTTACCAGGGAGCGCTGTGATAGGACAGGAGGTTTTAAACTAAAACAGAAGAGATATAGAATAGATAAGGAAGAAATTATTCACTCAAAGGGTGGTGAGGCACTGGAACAGCCGCCAAGAGAACCTGAGTGCCCCATCGCTGGAGGTGCTCAAAGGCAGTTTGAATGGGGCCCTGGGCAGCCTGATGTGGTGGGAGGTGTCTCTGCCCACAGCCAGGGGTTGGAACTGGGTGGTCTTTATTTCCCTTTCAACCCAAACAAATTCTGTGATTCTAAGAAATTTTTTTTTAAATACAAACACTGTCTCTTCTCTTCTGGGACTGACACTACAACAATCCTGGTATGTCTTGATACAAGAATGGACAAAAAAAATGGAGCACTCATTTTTTTATTCTCAAAAGAAACATTCAGACCAGCAACAAAGACAACTTCTTATAACATTCAGGGTCCCAAAATATGAAATTAAAACTACAACAGTGAAAAATATTTGAGCAGAAGAACTGGAATAAACACTGAGTTCAATCTTTTTCTCTTTTTTTTCTTTACTTTTCCATTTTTCCTTTTTTATTTTACGTTCCTGAATTTTTCTTGACTGAAATGGTGTAATTGTGTAAGTGGGCGAGGGAAGAGCCACTGATATCATATGTCCGGACTTCAGTAAGGCCTTTGACACGGTCTCCTGTAACATTCTTCTCTACAAATTTGAAATATATGTATTTGACAGGTGGACTGTTTGATGGATGAGGAACTAGTTGTGAGGTTGTACCCAGGGAGAGGTGATCAATGGTTGAATGTCTGGATGGAGATCAGTACTGACTATCTTCATCAGTGACATCAACAGTGGGATCAAGTACACCCTCTGAAAATGTGTGGATGACACTAAGCTGTGTGGTGCAGTCAACACACCTGAGAGATGGGATGCCATTCAGAGAGACCTAGATAAGCTCAAGCAGTGGACTCAGGAGTACCTCATGAGGTTCAACAAATTCAAGTGCAAGGTCTTGCACCTAAGTCATGGTAAACTCCACTATCAGTAAAAACTGAAGGATGAAAGGACAGAGCACAATCCTGCCAGAAAGGACCTGGAGGTACTAGTGGATGAGAAGCTGGACATGAGCCAGCGATGTGTCCTCACAGCCCAGAAAGCCAAGTGTATCCTGGGCTGCATCAAAAGAAGTGTGGCCAGCAGAGTGGGGGAGGTGATCCAGCCCCTCTACTCTGCGCTGATGAGATCCCACCTGGAGTACTGTGTCCAGGTGTGGAGTCCTCAGTACAGGAGAGATATGGACCTGTTGGAGCACGTCCAGAGGAGAGCCTCAAAAATGATTCAAGGGATAGAACACCTCCCCTACAAAGACAGACTGAGGGAGTTGAGGCCTGGCGAGTTCAGCCTGGAGAAGAGAACACTCTGAGGAGACATGAAAGCAGCCTTTCAGTATATAAAGGGGGCTATAAGAAAGAAAGAAAGAGACTCTTTAGTAGGGTCTGTTGTGATAGGACAAGGAGAAATGGTTTCAAAGTAAAAGAGGGAAGATTTAGGTTGGATGTAAGAAAGGACTTTTTTACAATAAGTATGGTGAGGCAGTGGAGCAGGTTGCCCAGAGAGGTGGTGGATGTCCCATCCCTTGTGACATTCAAGATCAGGCTGGATGGAGTACTAAGCAATCTGATCTAGCTGTAGGTGCCTCTGGTCATTACAGGGGAGTTGGACTGTATGGTCCTTAAGGGTACTTTCCAACCCAAACAATTCTATGATTCTATTATATAGTAGGTCTCAGTCATTTAAAGTACTTTTTTGTAGTCATCTAATTAAAAAGCATTGCAGTATATTTTATTCTGAAATGGTACAAATGTTACATGTGAAAGCAGACAACATTTTATATAACACAATTATTAATTGTCAATATTTACTTCATAGTCAGGAAGGCTCTGTTCACTCATAAATCTGTAATCAGATATAGCCACCAACTCAAGGTCCAGTTTTTTCCCAGAGTTTCTGAAGGATGCTTCATGCTGGCACTCTGCTTCTTGCCTTATTACTGTAGTGAACTGACAGCTTCTGGCAGCTCACCTATTCCTACTCATCTCAAAACAGAACCAGAGATCACGCTGCTTGCACAGGACTTTCTTGGCTGACATTTGGCACCATGGATGCTTCCCACACCTTCCTTCGGTTGCACAACTTGACTCTGAGAGGCTGAGTAGGCTTAGCCAGGGGTCAGCCCTGCACCTCCAGCTGCACATTGTTTTTCCATAGCATGCTGAGACATTACCTTCTTTCTTCAGCAACAGCATTCCCAGGAATCTCTGTGATTGCTAGCTGTGAAAATGTCCCCACGAAGACAAGCCAATACAGAGAATTGCCAGAACAGCTCTGCTTTGCAATCCAGAAATGCTATGGGGCAAAATTTGGAGCAGGGATAGGAAAGAGTGGGTTCATATCCTCAAGATAGGTAGCAGGTATTTCTGGGTTCATATCCTCAAGATAGGTAAGAGGTATCTTATAACTGATCCTCTCTACTGTCCCAGTTTTACCTAAGTATTAAAATTCATTCTCTCATAACTGCTGCCTTTAATTCATCTTGCATAGCAAATGCAAATGCAGTCCCTTTATTTGTGTTTTTATTCACACAAACACTTACCAACCATCAGCAGATGTCCTCTGCTGAGTGCTCTCCATTATAATACATTCCAAGCTGACAGACACAATTTGTGGTTTCCTCGGGGATGATTATAATAAATCAAAGTAAAACATCCTCTGAGCAACTGTGTAATTTCTAAGGAAGTCTTTCTCACTCCATGAAAGAGATTACTCACAGTATGACAAATCTGAAAAAACTGTTAAAGGCTTCGCTCCCACTTGTCACCAATACTTTAAACCTGACACTCCGCCTCCAAACATATTAACAATTTACCTAACATTTTCTTGGAAAGTCCTTGCCAAAAGTGAAAAACTTATTCCCCTTTCTAAAAACATTAAGAACTCAGCACAGGCTTCATTAGCAATCTTTCACCTTGATGTCAAAGGAACCAAGGGCCTTGATCCAATAAAGCACTTACGCACATGCACAACTTCAATGAGATAAACTACGTGTGTAAGATAAACATATCCTTAAGTGCTATTTACAGATAAAAGCACATTTCTTCAGGTCCATTTCTGAAGTTTGTTTAAATACAGTGTAACGCCACAGTACAGGGCAGCGATATTCCAATTGTTGATACCTTAAATAAAAGAAAGAAATGTATATTCCACGTGATCACATTTCTAAAGCATATTCAGAAGTGTCCACAGAGGAATAAGCCTGGCAGAGAGAAATTAGGAGAAGCAAAATGAGCAGGATAAAACTCAATGAGGCTTTTAAAGGAAAAGCAACTTCATTGTTTTACATAAGAAGTCTTCTTATACTATAGGGCAGATTCACTGAGTCATTGCCTCCATGGGCATACAAAATGGAACAAGAGGACAGCTGATTTCTGACTGCAAAGCATAAAACTAATGAGGCAGTAGAAAGCAAACAGGATACAGAAACAGAGTTGGTCGGATGCAGCTTCATTCCCTCTGACTCGCTGAGAGGTTTTGAATAACAGCTGTGGAAACAAGCTGCTGGATTTCTTCCCCTAACCCTCCTGGCAATTTTGTAATTGCCATACAAATGCTCTAGAAGTCAGGATTAACTTTTATATGCTTGCATGCTGCTAATTGTCCTGTGTAACTGGAGGATGCTAGTGGGAGAGAGTGAGAATCAGTCTCTCAATCAGCATTGGTCATGAAACTGAGAAGCTGAGGAAAAGAGCCAGGCAAACAATCCCCAGACTGTTATTCCCTGAGGAGACAATCCACCTTGTCTGCTCTTTATAGCAAAAGTGAGTTGATTAAACATTTTTAACATTGCTGCTGAAATTATTAATGGTAATAATCAGAGATTAAGGACTCAGTGTTGTAGTGCTAAATGCTTGCTGTTAAGGGAAAGACGATATTATTGTTTAATAAGTGTCAAAGCAGGAAAAAAAAAAAAAAAAGAAATAATTCAGTGCTCTTGGTTCAGTAACAAAATGGCTCCTGGACAGTCTTCCTTGGGTCTCAGATGAGGAACAGAGTATTCACTCTCAGTGAAAAAAAAAACAACCAAAACAATGTGGCACCCTATGGTGACAGAAAGCACAGAAAGTCAAAGGTTTAACACTAGTATCAGTGCAGTAATATTTGACTGCTATATGAGGGCTGCTCCAAAAATAATGCTTCCTAGTTTCTTATGTTGGCCCACAGTGTCAGAGGCAGTGGTATGGTGGTAGAGGTTGAACCTTCCCACCCGCATTCCATTCCATTCTGTTGCTGTGTGGCAGATGACACCAGAGGAGCAGTCTGACAGAATGGCATCTGATATGCATATGCATATGAAGCAAAGGTGTGTCACTGAATTCTTCCATGCAGAAAAAATGGCACCCATTGACACTCATTGGTGTTTGCTGAATGTTTATGGAGACCAAAAAGTGAGCAAAATGAGGCAGTGGGTGGTGTGTTTCAGCAGTGGTGACGGCATCAGTGGAACATCTCCACTGGTATAGACTTACACGAGCAAAGCACACAGACTCTTGTTCATAACTGGTGAAAATGCATAGTTAATAATGGTAAGCACGCTGAAAAATAGTGGTTTGTAGCTGAAAATTTGCTCTAACAAATAGTGTTATTGTGCTCTTTTATCTGTTGTGGCTTCCATGGAAATAAATAGGAGGCATTACTTTTGGAGCTACCTAGGTATGTGTCAGTATACAGAATGAGAATCACAGAATATCCCAAGTTGGAAGGGACTCACAAGGACCACTGAGTCCATTTTTTGGCTCCACAAAGAACCACTCCAAAATCAAATACTATGTCTGAGAGCACTGTCCAGGCACTTCTTGAACTCCAGCAAGCTTGGTGTCATGCCCACTGCAGGGAGCCTGTTCCAGTGCCTGACTACCTTCTGTTATCCAGCCTGAACCTTCCATGTCACAACTCCATGCCATTCCTGGAGGTTTCTACCATCACCATTAGTTCCTGCCCCTCTGCTCACCTCATGAGGAAGCCATAGTGAGGTTTCACCTCAGTCTCCTCTTCTCTGACCTGAACCAAGGGTGGTCCTTCATGTATCTTCCCCTCTAAACCCTTCACCATCTTTGTAGCCCTTCTAAAATGTAATATATTTATTAATAGAATTGCTATGTTATGGCCATTGTGCTGTACTCCATGCTATTCTTTTCTATAGTGGAGAATAGAGTGTTTAGTTGCTGTGAAGTAAGTTTTTTTCACTTTATCCTTGACCCTACATGATATGCCCTTTCAGTGGTTTTTAACACTGGTTATCTTCCTCCATTGAGAGATACTCAACATAGGCACTGACTATTGCATGACCGCTTTGTTTAGTACAAAAAGATATGTCTGCAGTCCCATTTAAGTAGTGTATGTCCTACTAACTATCATTTCTTGCCATCTCCAAATTAATTTGTCTTGGTTTGCTTTGACTTTTCCTGTTTTCTTCAAAACCCCTTCCTTTTAATCCTTAAATAAGAAGAGTTTTTCCTAAACTATTTCTCATCCACATATAAAAACTCTCACACAATCTCAGCAGTACTCCTAGCTCTGGTTCTCTGCCTATGGCTCAGGATAGGGAAGGAGGATCATAGAGACGTGCTGAAGTTCAGATGCAACTAACTCATAAATTATGAATACAGAGAAGAAAAAGGAACCTAAGGGTTCCAACACGCAAGCTGACCCAGATTAAGTCGTGGCATGTCAGTAAAATATTGTGTCTTCCTGGACGCCTTAGCATTATGCCAGAAACTGGGGCAGGTGCAGAAGGAAATAATTGCTGACTTCTCAGCCCTTGTTATTTGAGAACCTCCTAATTAGTCTAAACCATAAAACTTCCCTGGGGTCTCACACAGATTCAAGTGCCACTAGAGTTTGTATACAGCGTACCAAAACTACAGAAAGTACTCTTGGGAAAAAAAGATGCCTTTTCCCATGCTGGCAGCTCATAAATTACTCCAGGGGGAGGGCAGGAAGATGATTACAAAACATGTAGGACTTTCTTTGACTTTTTCTCTCCTTCCCTTTTTGATGGTGAACAAATGCCTTAAATAAAGAAGAGTTCAGATTTTTCTCCCTCTGTTTTTGCAAGTTAGTCATTTCCACCAACTAAGGGAAAGCTCTGAGGTCCTCTTAGCCACGCAGTGTATCCAACAGCACATATACAATCACTATTTCATTTCTGCTTATGTCTTTGATATAATTGTTTTAGAGCATAGGTCCCCTGGACCTACAGGAGAGTGTTTAACTGACAGTGCAGGACTGATTTCTAAGACGCATGTTTTTCTACACTTTATCATAATCTGCTGCCTGAAGACTGGCAAGTGACCAGGATTGTTTTGATATATGTCACTCTTTTGTACTGTCATATGTGAACATAAATTAAAAAAAGAGAAAGGGAGAACAAGACAGAACTCCTAAAGGATGGTGCACTTGGTTGCTCTTTTGAAGAAATTCTATGGCAGCCACACAGGAAAACTTTGTGCCTGAATCAGTACCTGCAGCCTCTGACTCATTCATCAGATGAGAAAATGCCAAAGAGAGGTCAAGAGGGGTCAAGTTTTGCTAAAGCCAGTTGGAGAAGGCCTTGCCATACTCTACTGCAAGCAATTACCTGAAATAGTGAAAAATTACTTACTTAAGCAACAGAAAGACACTATGAACCATACAAAATGAACATTCCATGGCACTTAGGGATTTGGAAAAAAAAAATTGTCTTGAGGAAAATGAATTTGTGCAAATTGTGACCAGCCTGGACACCTACTATCTACACAAGGAAAAAACAAGAAAGGAAATTCTCCTCCTACAAACAAAGCAGCTGCACGATGGGCTGAAAATTAGATTCCCAGCTAAGGGAGATGCCCAGTCAACCCCTGTGCTTCACAGAATCGTAGAAAAGCTTAGGTTTAAGATCATCTAGTTTCAACCTCCTCCTGTGGGCAGCACGTTGCCACCCTCCAGATCAGGCTGTCCAGGGCCCAATCCAACACAGCCTTGAATGCTTCCAGGGATGGGGCATCCATAGCTCTTCTTGGCAACCCGTTCTGATGCCTCATCATCCTCTGAGTAAAGAGTTTCCACCTAACATCTAACCTAGATCTCCCCTCTGTTACTTTAGAACTATCTCCCCTTGTCCTGACACTATTTGACAGCATAAAAAGTCAGTCCCCCCTCCTGCTTGTAAGCTCCCTTTAGGTACTGAAAGGCCACAATGAGGTTTTCCCTGCATCTTCTCCAAGCTGAACAAGACCATCTCCTCAACACTCTTCATAAGTGCTTCAGCCCTCTGATTATCTTCATGGTCCTCCTCTGGACACACTCCAACAACTCTGCATCCTTCCTGTACTGGGAGCCTCAGGCCTGGACACAGTACTCCAGATGAGGACTCATGAGGGCAGAGTAGAGGGGACAACCACTTCCCTCCCTTTTGGCTGCCCCTCTTTTGATGACGCACAGGATATAGTTGGTGTTCTGGGCTGTAAAAGCACACTGCTGATTCGTGTTCAGCTTTTTATCCATCAGGACCTCCAAATCCTTCTCTGCATGGCTGCTCTCAGTGAGTTCTTCTCCTAGTCTGTACACATTGCCCCAGCCCAGGTGTAACACCTTGCACTTGGCCTTCTTAAACCTCATTAGATTTTCTTATGCCCACTTTTCAAGCATGTCCACATCTCTCCAGACAATGTCCCTCCCTTCTACTGTGTCAGCTGCACCACTCAGCATCATCAGCAAATTTTCTGAGGGTGCACTCAATCACACTGTCTAGGTCATTGAAAAGCACCAGTCCCAAGATGGACCTCTGAGGTATACCACTTGTCACTGGTCTCCATCTGGACACAGAGACACTGAACACAACCCTCTGGCTGTGGCCATCCAAATAATTATTCATCTACCAAATAGTCATTTTTCAAATCAACATCTTCAATTTAGAGACAAGAATGTGTGGTACTGTGACAAAGACCTTGCATAAGTCCAGGTAGATGACATCAGTTGCCTTTTCTTGATCCACCAATGCTGTCATTCCATCAGAGAAGGCCACCATATTAGTCTGGCGTGATCTTGATGAATCCATACTGGCTGACTCGGATCACCTCCTTGTCTTGCATGTGCCTTAACATAGATTTCAGGAGGATCTGATCCATGATCTTCCCAGGAACACAGATGACACATACCAGCCTATAGTTCCCTGGGTCTTCCTTTCTCCCTTTCTTGAAAATGAGAGTGACTTTTTCCCTTTTCCAGTAACCAGACGCTTGCCTTTCCTTTCTAAAAATTTTATGAAAGATGTTTCATGTTTCCTTTTCAGCTACTGGATGCATGACAAATAATCCAGTATAGTAAAAGAAAAGTCATTTGAGACAGAAAAGTACACAGCTCCAATTCAGAGTCCAAAAAAACCCCAGCAATTTTACATGCTGTGGCAAATAGCACAAACCAGGGATGGCTAAGCCTCTGCAAAAGCACTACAGATTACACAGTTTGCAAGAATTTGCATATACCACTGGGATGAGAGTAGCATGGACAAAGAAGATAATAGCAGAAGCCCAAGCAGTGAATGGAAAACCCTTCCTAGTGCCAGCTGAGCAGGGAGAACAAATATAATTACAACTTAAACCTAGACATATACATGTCAGTCTGTGAGGCACAAAAATGAAATTGAGCATAGGTAGATGAGGAGAAAGCAGGAGAAGGAATAGAAGTAAAATTCTAGACTTAAAATATCAAATTTGCCTCAACAGTGGAATATACGAACTATAGGAGGGAGAAAATAGCAAATTGCAATAAATATGTGTCATAATATCTCTGAACTGCTATAAATACTCTTGTTATTGTCTAGAGGGAGTTCTATGGATGGAACCAATATATTTAAGCAAGAGCTTGACATCTCTTCAAGGTATGGAAGCTCCCATCAGAACACAAAATGGAATGGAATAACCCAGTAGCTTCATGTAATGACAAGTGGAAAGTCAAACATTAAAAAAAGAGTCAAATAAAGTGATTTCTCCAGAAATCATGGCCAAGCAAAATAGCTCATAGGGTTTGTACTCTTACATGACCACAGTAGAAAAGAAATACATGTAAACTACTATTTAGCATAGAATATAAAAGATTAAAAAAAAACCTAAAAGATATTTTGCACTGAAGCAGTAAACATTTAGATATTTTTCATTTTTATATTGTTATTGATAGGAAAATTTTCTATGAGTGATAAACCACAAAGGTACAAAAACAGTGACCTTGTGCAGTCAGAATATTGTTTGATATATACTCTTTCCTTAGACTGTATCTGGTTAATTAAAAAGTTTCCCTGGAAAATATGACCAACTTCTGGAGAAGATAGTCAACTATAAGTAAAATACATTAAGAGCAGACAGAAACACAACTGAGTCTCTGCTGCTTTCAGAGGATATATGCCTCTTTTATTTTTTTAAGGCTACATGAAAGCAAAATCTATAGGGGAAAAAAAAAGGCACAGTGAGTAATGCTGGGCTCATTGCCCACATTCTATGGATTGGAAACTATTGCTTTAGAGCAATAAGATCTGAGGATCTGAAGTGACACAACAGCAATATGACTGGTCTGTGAAACATGCAAACCAGAGCATACACGTCCTCACCATGGAAAAATGTGAAGTAAAAATGTCTAATAAATGACCATTAAAAACACATCCTGTTTTTTCAGCTGATTGTAAATGAAAACAAGTACATTGTATGAGATGACCAGCAGGATTGTTTCTAAGTAAAATCAATTTGTTTCTCATTTAAAAAAAAAAAATATATATATATATATATAAACAATTATTAACGAAATTATAAAACACAATTATTAACAAATTATATTATTTGAATGCAGTGGAGTGGAGCGAAGTCTCACACTGTATGAGAAACTGCTCGAGTTTAAAATAACATTTGTCTGGAAATTCTGATCAAGAAACATGAAGCATATCATTCTGCCTTCAGTCATAATCCTTGACCAGAACGGCTTCGAAGGACCCTAGAGTTTGCGAAGTGAAAAACTCTGAATGTAAAAGATGTTGAAAGGAGAAGTTGAGTGCCAAGACAGGCCATGCACTGGCTCTAGATGCCACTGCTCCTCAGAGCTGCACACTTTGCTGACTTGTTAATGGTTAAGATTTCTCTCTTCAGTGTTCTGTGATTATAGAATTGGAGACTATATAACCACTAAGCATGGCGAATCAAGTGATCATTTATTTAATAATATCATGTTCAAAATCAATTGCTGACAGCAGTAGGAACAACAGACCTACCTGGTGGATGTCCTTTACACGCCTACAAAGGTGGATCTTCATCTGACAATTTTTCTGCCCAATTTCTGAGTTCCACATCTCACAAGACCATCTTCACACTTGAGTATGATGCTGATGATCTACCCTATACAAGTAAATATGTTCCAGTGAAGCCATTTGAGAACTTGCAATAACATTTTAATTTATTTAGTTGGCCTGTTATTTATATTTTAAGGATAACAAAACTCCAAGTGGAAGACAAAAGGTTGTGCACAAGGTTGTGAGGTTGTGCCTTTAAATAGTCTAGGTTTTGCCTCCAGATGGCCATTTGCACAACATGGTGTTAACCAAACCTCAAGCCTTATAATAAAAATAATTCTATTAAGTCTTTTAAGTCTGTTTGCTCCTATAATTCTTGAAACCTCAAGTCTTAAAGGAGAAAATAGAAACTGTGACTAAATGAAATTTCCTTTTATTCTGCCTTCCTGTACAAATGGGGCTTTAAAAAACAGCAACTTCTATGTATTATATAATACATTGTTCACAGAACATGGTATCATTAGCTATCTATGTGGTTAATATGTTTTATCAGTGAATAAGACTGTTCCTGAAAAATCTGTACTCTCCAAAGGATGACTAACTTATGCAACCAGACCACATGGTTACATAAATTGCACAGGGTCCAGCTCAATAAATCCAGTGGATATAATGTGCCCAAAAACTCTTCAAAATCCTTACTTGTTTTTCATAATTTACTGCTGTAACCACAAACAGCTTGAAAGAAAAAAAAAAATCTGATTCAGAAAAAAGAAAATAATAAATAATAATTACAAAGAAAAAAATAGAAATACAATCCCATACATAACCATTCTTTATACTACTCTTTTATTCTGTATTTCAAAGCTTGGTATCTAAGTGTCTGAATTTGAGAAAATAACACCTGTGAGACAACCATTAGGACAGTGCACTGAGGTTCAAAAGAGCCGAATGCTGTTGTAACCCAAGCTCCACCACTGACTGCTGTGTGATTTTGATCCAGGCTGTTTGGGGCTTTTGTTTCACTTTTCTCCTTCCATTTTCACTTTTTGGTTATTTGTCCATATTTGTACCATCAACCTCCTGGGATCCAAGAAAACAGGAAAATTAGAAATACTGATAGAGTAAACTTGAATTGAGTTTATGTTAACAGTCTTACAGATAAGACCAGTGAATAGACATCACGATCCAGGAAAATAACAGATTTTAATTCTAAATTAAAATTATTAGGGCAATATTGAGAGTAGCAGTCAGATTACACATTAGTTGGGATAACAAGTGTCCAAATCCTATAAAGAATATTAATTTTTTCCTCTCAGTAATAGCTTTCCTCCTTCAGCTGGAGGATCCCTTGTCCCAGACTATTCTGGACCCAGTCTTCATACTCAAAAAAGAGTGAAGCATGGTCCTTTAACTATAATACATCTATATGAAACACTTGGAAGTGTTAGTAGGCTCCACAGCTCTCTAGTCAGGCCTAACCCCAAGGAAGGAGAGAAACAGATGCTTCTCTTCCTGATCTTCCTCCAACTCTCCTTTGCACTGATAAGAAACTTGGACACATTCCCCCAGTAAGAGTTGCAAGGTCTTCCAACAGATGAATGTGAACTACATACTCCTCTGCTTAAGATTTTGAGGAATTATGTGTGCTTTTGCTGCCCTAAGTAGAAAGAAGATAGATAGAGAAAAGTTGAATCTAGTTCCAGCTTTGATTTCAAAGGGGGGAAGCTCTAAATAACAGACTTCAATTGCAAGTCTGGGAGATTTGTAAGGCTTTTTTAATAATTTCAGTATTCCATAAATAAGATGGCAGAACAGTATGTCTACCTGTGGTAGGTAGAGCTGATAGTAGCTCTGACAAGAGTTAACGTCAAACAAAAATGAAGGAAATTCCCCAAAATATCAGTGAAAGCAATAATTAAGAGATCCATCTATTACTGGTTTTGAATTGACAAGAAAAATTATGAGAGTAGGGAAAATACAGGAGCTCTTCCCCTTGCATTTTGATGGGTGGCCTTCCAAGCTGTTCCAAGAGGACTCAAATAATCAGTTACACTAGCACTCCCTATTTGTCTCCAGTTGCACAGGAATAGTCACAATTGTGTGTCACCAGATATTAAGCTCCACTTCCCATTGTTAGTTAGGCCAGTCCACATATTAACTTCATATTTGGCTTATCAGGTCATTAAAGTGGCTATTGCAGCTTTTCTCTTTACTTCTCTTTTTGTACAAGATCTGCAGGAATTACAGCTTTTCCATTTCTTTTTTGCTATATTAACTAAGGCTCCGTGGCTCTACACCAACATCTACATCCTTCAGCTTTTCAGAAGTTATCCAATGGCATCTATAGAAGGCAGCCAGAAAACTAAATCATAAATTGTCTTTCTTTCATTTCATAGGGTGGAACAAAAATATTTTAAAATTCCTTTTACAGCTTCCAGAAGTATTGGGTATTTTAAACACCAGCAACAAATAAAATAGATTTATAAGTAAAGCCATGGAATAGATGCTGATTTTAAAAAGATGGAGATGTACTAGGGGAACAAGTAGTGCTGCTGAGGCATGGACAGAGAATTCTGCTGGAGGGTGGAAGAAAAATAGCCCACTACATATAGTGACTTGTCTGTATTTTCACAGTACTGGAGCAAGTACTATGAGTCCTATTTAGTATAATATTGACAGAAGAAATAATAAGCAATATATTTCATGAAGACATAATATAAGCAGCATAATGACTTGAAATACACATTAGAAAAGCATTAGCTCAAAAAACTTCATAACAAAATAAATATTTGCTATTTTCTTTTCAGAATAGTTGACGGGATCACTTACTTCATACTTTCAATTAGTGAAGCATGAGGTAGAAATGCACCATATTTCCAATCTGCCATTCTAAGTCCTGCCAGGGCTTTAGCTTAAACTCACTGAACTAATTTCACATTCACTCTGCTGCTGCAGACAAGTTCTGAATTTTGACAGCATTGATGTGCCTTTCCTTATTCTTGTTTCACAGCATTAGGCAGAATCACAGAATTGTAGGGGCTGGAAGGTACCTTCAGAGATTATCTAGTCCAAACCCCTTGCTAAAGCAGGCTCCCTAGACCAGGTTGCACAGGTAGGTGTCCAGGTGCGTCTTGAATATCTCCAGAGAAAGAGACTCCACAACATCTTTTCACAGCCTGTTCCAGTGCTCCATCACTCTCAACTGTGAAGAACTTCTCACGCACATTGTGTGGAACTTCCTATGCTTCAGTCTGTGACCATTCCCCCTCGTCTTATCAAGATGCACTGCTGAGAAGAGTCCAGCCTTGTCCCTTTGCCAACTGCACATTAGATATTAATAGATACTGATCAGATCCCCTCTGACTCATCTTTATTCAAGGCTGAACAGATCCAGGTCTCTCAGCCTTTCCTCATAAGAGACATGCTGAATGCCCTTTATCATCTTTGTGACCCTCCACTGGACTCTTTCAAGGAGATCCCTGTCAAATGTCTTGCTTAAATCAAGTTAGACTACATCCACTGCTCTCCCCCCATCCATCCAGACAGTAATGACATCATAGAAGGCTACCAGATTGGTTGAGCATGGGTGAACCCTGTGGTGAACCCATGCTGACTACTCCTTATTGCCTTCTTATCTTCCAATTGCCTGAAGCTGAGATCTAGGACAAGCTGTTCCATCACCTTTCCAGGGAAGGAGGTGAGACTGGCCTGTAGTTTCCCAGATCCTCCTTCTTGCCCTTTTTGAAGATTGGAGTGACATTAGCTAGACCTCTAGTCTTCAGGCACTTCTCCCACTCTCCAGGACCTCTCAAAGATGATAGAGAGCAATCACCTCTGCCAATCCCCACAGCACACATGGATGCATCCAATGGGGCCCATGGATTTACATACATTAATGCTGCATAGATGCTCTTGGACCATCTCCTGCCTCACCGAAGGGGAGCTTTCCATTCTCCCTAGTCTTTCTTTTACTGCTGACATACTTTTAAAAGTTCTTCTTATCCTTTATCTCCTTTGCCAGATCCAATTCCAGATTGGCTTTAGCCTTCCTCATTGCATCCCTGAAGACCCTGACAACATTTCTGTACTCTTCTCAAGTGGTCAGACCCTTTTTCTACATTTCATGGATCTTCATCTTCCCTTTGAATTTATGTATGAGCTACTTGCTGGTCTCCTGCCACCTTCCCCTGATTTCTTACTCACAGGGACACACTGATCGTGAGCTTGGAAGAAGCGCTGCTTAAATGCTGACCAGCTCTCACAGGCAACTGAACAGGCAGCTAAAGCTGTAGAGACAAAATACAGTTCAAATACTTAGGAGGAGTTGTAAGACGAAGAAATTCTGATCACCTTTAGGTTCAACAGATGAAAGGCACAAGCAGTAAACAGCCTAATTACAGCTTAAGGTTCTGCACTGCTCAGGCAGCTTGGATATGCTGGTTCTTTAAAAAACAAAACAAAACAAAACAAAACAAAACAAAAAAACAATTATAATAAACTTTCAAAGAGCTTTTGAGCTTGTTATGTGGCAGCATCCTACGTTAGGTATATTTGTACCATAGTTGGGTGGCACTCAAACCTCCAAGAGTACTTGAAAACTTTTGCCAGATTCCTTTAAATGCATTCCTGCTTTTCTCTTGATAACATATGGTGGATCACACATCCAGCTGGTCTAAATCAGAGTAGTTTCCTTGAAGAATATTATGCATAAAATAAATTAATCACACACGTTCAAAATAGGACATAAAATTTAAGAGAGATTTTCCAAGTTTTTCATGGCATTTGAACTACTAAACAATGTGTCTGTATTGTATACTGTATTACTTCAGTCTACTGTGTTAGATTTATGTCCTTAACTCAAGAAGATTTTAACTTTCTGATAACACTGTTCTACTGATTAGTCTTAATCTGCAGTTTTAGTAAGATCTTGTAAAACTTTTAAGTGGATTATTTCCCATTATGAAAAACCATTCAGTCTATACAAAGCACTTCCAGAATCTACAAGAGTCAAAGAAGAAAGGCTTTGTTGAGTGCAGAAACCTTGAGTAGGCTCCTGCATGTGAACTGGGTACTTTGGTGACTGTAGAAAGCTCCTATGAAGATCACAGAATCACATAATCATAAAATGTCTTGGAAGAGACCATAAAGATTTTTGAGTTCCAGCCTCCCCTCTATGGACCACCACTCACTAGCTCAGGCTGCCCAGAATCCCATCCAACCTGGTCTTGAACAACTCCAGGGATGGGGCATGCACAGCTCCTCTGGGCAGTGCTTTTTGTAAAACAGAGCGAGTACTTTCGTGGCAGCTCATGTGAGCACTCCTGGCACCCAGTCACACACACAATGTGAGCCCAAGGGAACAGAGAGAGGAGCCAAGTATGGGATATCTAAGCACATGAGCCATGGCCAATATGTACTGTACAGGAATGCCAGTTTTCCAGTGATTTCCAAAATCTCTGAGGTTCAAAACCTGTAACAACTTTGTTTATATTAAAAATGAATACATCTTCTCTTAGCCAAAATCATCAAGATGACAAAACATAAAAACAAACAGAATGAAAATAAAACCAAAGATTTCTCTAAGTCATCAGATTATGAATTAGTTAAAAGGACCATTTGGCTCTGTATTTTTCTTTCTTCTCCCTGTAGCTGTTACAAAAACTCATAATGCACATTTTTGGAGAGCACATGCTTTTCCTGTAGTTACTTTTCCCAGATTGCATGGCTGTAGAATGTTAATGATGTTGGAAGGCATATGTACGGAAACTGAAAAGCAACATACTTTACACAGGGGCCTTTTATATGGCATTTCATTAAGCTGTGTGGGTTATTTCTATGACATACACTCAAGCAGTGGTCAGCAATAAAAGTAGAATTAGGTATTTGTATAGACAACTAGAACATAGAAGGTTCTTCTTGAAAAGCCAAAATTTAAAGGCATAAATTATTCTTACCTTGGGCTTACAATCTAATGAAAAATCCAGAAGGAGGAGGAACTTTCTGAAATTCAGGCTTTGCCCAAAACTATCAGTCTGACCGTGCATATATCTTTCTTGGATGCTGGCTCTGCTGACATCTGGATACTGAACTAACAAGCAGCTCGTCTTATCTCACAGATAAATAAAGCATTCCCACTATTATCTCTGGTGCATGCAAGTATTTTCCAGAGGCCTCCTGGAAAAATAACATACTGTAACTTACCCTGTACCATGCCATTCCTTGTGGTTCCTGAAGACATCATGCCTCCTAGGGTTTCTCAATCCATCAGCTGACCCTGGAGGCTCCAGTCAGGTGTCCACGATGCAGAGCTACACCAGTTGTTATAACTCAGTCTGCAAGAGCTCAGTCTGTGTCTCACACAAGGACTTGGAGGGAAGGACCCAGCAGAGCTGTGTCTGGAGCCCTGCTCAGCATGGACAGGACTGAACTTCACAGGTGCTCAGAAGAGCTTCCCAAGATCTGATGGAAACCAAAGCACACTGCAGAGCAGCTGTCTGCCAGAATCATACACACAGAGCCACGTCTGCGCTAAGGAAATGGGCCCAAACCAAAGTCCATTTGCAAACTAGCAGTTATGGAAAACTAAGCTAATGACCCATCTCCTTACCTAAGTCTCTGAGTTGGGATTTGAATACAACATCGTAGGCTGGGTTTATGTTTAAAATTTAGTCATATGGTCACCATTTGAAGGTCAATGTTGCCTTTGAGAGCTGCTTTTTTTCAGTTGTTCCACATCATGCTGTTGGAAAACAATTTCTATAATGTTAGGGTGTCTGGTTTCCAATATAGATGTATATATACTCATATATTTATCTTTCTTTTTGTGGAAACACAAACTGATCAAACAATAGGTAGAAGAATATTTTCAATGAGCAAAAAAATCAAAACTCTAAGTTTCTATTTCCCAGAGGAATAAGAGCCTGGAAGCCTGAATGATGCAGTCATTAGTAACTTAAGCTCCTGCGACCACAGAGAGTACAGACAATTTTCCAGCAAGGGAAGCATTAGTCCTCTCTGTACATGCTTGGGCTCTATCCTCCTGAGGAGCTCAAGCTGAAAATGCCAGCACGACTTTCCCAGAAACACACTGTGCTTCACAGCAATGTTCCAGCCTGCAGGAGGGACAACACCAGAAGGCCAAAGGAAAATGAGCATAATGGCCAAATGATTTACAACATCCATTGAAGGCAGTGTTGTTAAAAATGAGGAAAATGTCTACACTTTCTCCACTTTCAGCACTCAAGTCACTTGGTGCAGTGTAGTTATGCCAAAACCTCGTTCCTTCATATACAGACTCATAATTAACAAGACATAAAGAAGAAAAAAGAGGTAACAATGAGCTATTATATATGTGAATAGTTACTGCATCAAGCAAAATCCTTCACTTAGTATTTTGAAAAATCAAGTTAGGAAAGAAAATGAATTCTTTCTCACTCTATACAGAACATTTTTGTAGTTTTCCACCCTGCTGCAGTATTCAGCAATATAAATTTCTCTCTCCCACCGGCATAAGCAAGCAGCACTGTGATAGTATTGACAGCAGCAATGAGGTCAGAAAATACTTTGATTTATACAGCACTGCCTGCTGCTTTCTTTATTAAGCCTCCCCTTATAACTGAAGGATCCTTATCTATAAAACCCATTAAGAAGGATCCTTACTCTGAGGTCTGCGCTATTCTTTGCCAGTTTTTAATTGTTTTCATTACCAACTCAGTAACTCTGTAATGCTGCACTATGAAAAACTTTTGAAAATATGTCCCCTAACCAAGGCAGTGCAAATACAGACAGGGAGTATGAGAGCTCACCTGTGGAAAAACTGCTCTGTGCTTCCAGATGTGTTCTCCAAGGTAGTCGGGTGTGAATTTCAGAGTCCTCCCCTCCCTGTCATTGCCCAGCATCCTGCAGATCCTGATGTGTCAAATCCTTGTCTAGACTGTGTTCTGCCGCAGCAGGACTGCGCCAAGGCCAAAGAAGGTGGTTTTTCTTCCATCTGAACAGATGCTCAAAATCTTATGCGTGTTAATCTGTATGCTTTGGCACTTAACAGCAAAACTTCCAAAGTATTAAACGTATCCTTTGTAAAACAATGGAGTGTTTTACAAAGGATACGTTTAATACTTATCCTTTTGGATGCATAATCCTAAATTATGCATCAAGAAGTGCATTAATCAATGGCAAAATAAAGATAACTTAACTGCTCTGGTTTGATGTTTAAGAAGTAAAAAGAAAGGGATTATCATATAAAAGCAGACTGCTGATCCACCTATCCAGTAAAAATTTGTTGGATAACCCATTCAGAGAAGGGTTTTGCTCACTCCAGTCAGACATGCTGAACTACGTCCTGAAGTTCAGGTACTTATCCAAAACTAATATAATGTTCCCACTATACAAACATGTCTAATCTCTTGATGTCTGCCAAATTTTGTTCCACCAGCTAATCCTACTATCATCTAAACTAAGATCTTCTCCATAAATTTAGGTCCTGATGGGTTGTCCAGACCCGTCTCCGGATGAAAAATAATTAGCTGCAGAACATGAGTCAGCAGGTTAACTTACATCAACATCATCAGTAAGCCTGGTAAAGAGTTAAGAGAGAAAGTATTAATCCATCATCAAATAATTTTTTGTAGTGAAAGTGAGTGTCTTTGGAGTGTAGAAAGAACAACTCTTGGACTGTTCTTTGGTGCCAACAGAAAATGTGCTACTGCAATTACAAATGTCTTTCAGAGATCTCATGTAACTGACAGAAAATTAGATAATAAGAACTAGAAAGATTCTCAGCTTACATTTCAAAATCTGCAATACTGAGAAGATTAGCATATAAATATACCTAGGTCACTCTAAAAATAATGCCTTCTATTTGTTTCCAAGGAGACTAAAACAGATACAAAGAGCACAATAACACTATTTAATAGAACAAATTCTCAGCTGCAAGGCTATTTTTCAACACAGTCTCAACCACTAGCTATGTGTTTTTGCCAGCAATGAACATGAGCCTGCATGCTGGGCTCATAAAAATCGGCACCAGTGAAGGTGACCCACTGTCTCTGAAATGCACCACTCGCTGCCTCACTGTTCACACATCCGCTCTTTTGTCTCCATAAATGTTCGGGAAGTGGCAATGAAGGTCAGTGGGTGCCATTTTTTGGGTGTCATTTTTTCCACATGTGGAAGTTCAATTTCAACCTTTTGCTTCATAGTCAACTTTCATGTCAGACACCTTTATGTCAGACTGATCCTCTGATGCCATCTGCCACACGGCAACAAAATGTAACAGAATATTGGTGGGAAGATTCAACCTCTACTGCCATATCACCAACATTCACCTCTGACATTGTGGACCCACATAATAAAATGGGAGGCATTACTTTTAGAGCAGCCCTCATATATGAATGCATAAATTAAATAATATATACATGTGTATAAAAGAATAGCACCAAATGTTTCTCACTCCTGAGTCAAACCCCAGCCTAAATGAATTGTGATGGAAAGTTGACTCTTCATTGTTCAATATGACACACAGAATCAGACACCTCAGGTCACTCCACAAAAGACTGTGCATCCAGAACTATATATCAGTACTGCAGTAAGCAGAAAGGCCCATCAAATTGTGCATTTGGCAAGTGTGGAAGGGCAGCTCAAGTATAAGTGTAGAATAATAACTGCTTCCTCTGGGTATCCTAGAAAGTTCTTGCTGAATTTGAGATTTGCATGATGAGAAAATGAAATAGGACTCATTTTAACCTTCCATTGTTTTTATGTTGTTGTAAAAGAAAATATTGCCCCAAGTTGCAAAAGAAAATGTTGCCCTCTATTTCCTAGAAACCTTGTATTTCCATTAAATTGTGTTTTTTAAAAGCAAATCTCAAAGAAAGTCTCTGAGGTGCAAATGCACAGTCAAGGTGTTCATAAATATCTGTGAGAAGAGATTCCTAGAGAGACGGAGTCAGCAAGGTCAAATTTGCAAAGCTCTCTCCAGCCTTCTTTGCAGGAAGCAACTAGTGAAAATAGAAATGTTGGTTGTATAAAGCATCTGAGTTGACTTCAATTATCTGCTTTTGAAAAAGTAGGAGAGGATAAAAAATTTTTGTTTGAAAACTGGCCACCTCAGTGTCTGAGAGTCTTTGCCCTGTAGAGTGCTATCAGCAATACTCACAGTCCTGCTCCATATGCAGCTCCCAGCAGTACACTGTTCATCCTTACAGCACTTCTTTGGAAGTGTTGCCCCCTCTCCTTATCCCTAAACAGGCCGTATGCTTTACTCCTTGGCCACAGTTATGTAACACAGGAGTGTGTGCTGTTATTCTCACCTTCGGGTGGAATGGCCACCACAAGACATGGGGCTGCATGGCTGTGCTTGGACCCACACATGGGGTTAGGCTTCATCTTGGACTGAGCTTCTAACACTGTTTATGTACTCCCAGTTCAGAGTAAAGACTGACAAAGCCATAGTCACTTTTTCCATTTTCCTTCCACGGTTCTTGGATTAGATACTCTGGGAACAGATGAGGTTTCATAAAGAAAAACTCTGCAGCCTGACAAAAGCCCTCTCTCCCCAAATAAATAAATATGAAAACACAAAAAGAACTCATTCAATGGCTTCCAAGTGTTCAGATTTTCTAATGATTCTAATTTTAATGAGCAATCTTTTCAAAGCCTCTGAGTAGTGGTGAACTGAAGCAAAAAGCAGCCATTTATCCCTATATTCACAGCTGTCTGTAGTCTTAGTGAGAAAGAGACAGGTTTCTCTGATAAACTGTGGCACCACCCATAAACAAGTTCCTATAGTAGAAGTGGTTATACAATAGGCTAGTGGCCAAGACAGCTTGTGGTTTCCCCAGAGCCAAGCTTCCGCTGTCTTCCTGGACAAGGTGGCGAGGGATTTCAGACCCACATCTGAAAATGCACTCCTGGAATGGGCAGAGATAAATACAAGGATGGGAAGTATAATGAAATAGTCCCCTGGAGAGGCTGTGTTTTCCCCGTGCAGTCGTGAAGTGAGTGCTGCAAAGAGAACTCCTACAGATGGTGTGCAACTTTTGGGGAGAAAATCATTTACAAATGCTAAGAAACAGTCACACAGCAAGTGGTCTATTTCAGAATACATCCAAAGTATTTTAGTTACTGTTACAACAACAACAACAAAAAGAGGTTCTGTGATCAAAAATTACTAAAGGAAATATTTCCTCTTTTTTCTACCAATTAAATCCTGCCTAGTAAAATCTGCAATGATCTAAAAACAGCCTGCATTAAATGACAGCCAAATAAAGCAGAAAGAAACAGACAAAGGGAAGATAGATTTGCTTAAAATTGGTTGAAATCAGTATCTCTCTATTAGCTACCAGACTGTAGGATGGGTTCAATGTTTCATAGTAAGTCTAAGGAGACAACTGAAGGTGACCACTCCCTCAGAGAAGACCCTTGGCAGCCTACTGAGACTGGTCAGGCACCGGACCGGGCTGCCAAGGGAGGTGGAGGAATCACAGTTCCAGGAGGTGTTCGAGAAACGTTTAGATGTTGTACTGAGGGACATGATGTAGCGGGAAATAGTGGTGATAGGTGCACAGTTGGACTGGATGATCTTAGAGGTCTTTTCCAACCTTGGTGATTCTATGATTCTATGAAACATGAGTTTATTAACTGAGGTGGAACTGGGAAGAATTGTGTAAGTCTACTACTTATGATCTGCATAAACTTCTTTAAAGACAGCTTTGTGAAAAATGTTTCCCGTAAAGGTCTTTATTAATTTTGGGTGTAATTCACAGCACAAAAATTTGTTGACCGTTTAACACTTTCAGCACCCTTTATCATCAGTGGCATCTTCTGGGAAATGAATCAGACCTCCTAAAATTAGCACAAGATTATGTTGGAGTGACAGTGGAAAGAAGTAACATCTCATGAACTCTAGAGGGATATCCTGTTCCCCTTCTCTCTCTTCACTGAAATTGATACCTACATCCACTTTGGATTCAACCTATCTATCTTCCACCTGGAAGATGGAAGATTTGGTGGTCACATCTCTTACCTTCTGCAGATGAAAGTGGGAGATGCAATGACCTTGCATTCTTCATCCAGAAAAGGCTCAAGCCTTTTATTTACTGGCCCAGTCCTCAGGACTGAAGGTCACTGAGAAGCAATTTCTTAGTAGGATCAAATGATTTTCTGCATGGATTTTTAAATAAAGAGGTATGTATTTTTAAAAGAGAAATTCCCAACAGATTTACCTTCCAGTAGTTTTCCCACAGCCCACCCAGACTTACTCACCAGTGCTGTTCAATTAAAAATCACCATAGATTTGAATATAGTACTGCAATGAAAAAGCTACACTTCCTGAAAGCTAAGAACTTACATGTCGATTTTTCTGTTACCAAGTACCAGAAATTTCCACGTGGTTTAGAGAAGAGTTACATTTCAGTGACAGCAATGTGAAAAACAAGCCACATTCCTGACAGCCACGCAGATTTTTCTGAGCACAGCATGCTGTTCATCACTGGCAAAACATAATCAGCGGTGGTGACTATACTAAAAGACAGTGCTTTGTATCTGAGGACGTGCTCTATCAAATAGTGTTATTTTTGTCTTTGTATCTGTTTTAGTTTATACGGAAATAAATAGGAGGCATTATTTTTGGAGCATCCACTGTGTAACGATAGTGAGATCCCAACATGGCTCATTAGGCAATTGAAAACAATAGTGATAAAAAATGAGTATTGGGGAATAGACATTATTAAGTATCTTCCTCTATTCTTTCTTTTTAGCTCAAAATCATCACAAGTTTCCCAGTAGACAAACTGATGTCTCTCATAAAGTATATATATTCTTCCTTCGTAAGGCTTCAGCTCATTTTTTAATGATGAAGTTTCTTGCAGAGGTTTTCTTTGGTGTGATAAGCTGAACTGAAACAAAAGACAATTGTCTTTTTCAGACAGACTGTGTGTGTAAAGAAATTTAGTTATATCATCTGAAGTATGAATATGACCAGGAAGTGGTGGGTTAGGGAATATGAGGGGCATGCTTTTTTTTTCTTTTTTTTTTTTCAATTTTTCTTTTTCTTTTGTGAATAGCAAAATTCTTATGTAGGCATTAACATAACCTATTGGACAACATAAAAAACACCGTTTTGTTTATCAAGTGTCAGAACTATACTTTTCGTACCAAATTCATCAGTTATAAATTATGAGAGTTCTTTTCATGTCTACGAATCCTGTTTTAAGCTATCAGCACCCAGCAGTGGCAAGATCACCCACACAGCCCATAAAACTCCCATATCTGAGGACACAGCTGGATAAGAGCTATTGATTCAGCATCCTTCCTGCCACACCTAGGTAGATTTCCAGCTGTCTTCCGCTAGCCAAAAACTAGTACTTCTTGTTAGATCATGTCTAGACATAGTCTAGACCAGGCCCAATCCCCATAGACAGGTACTCACCCCAGTTCTCAAGGTCACATGTCCACATGCAGTCCTCTCATCCAGATGAGTATGCACTCACCTACACCCTGTTTTCTCCCACGTGCCTTGTTATTCTCTAGAAGAAACCTGAATTCCTTGCATAGGAGCCTTGCTGCCTCCATCAGCTGAAGATATATGACTGAAAAAGAGGCTAGGACTCTGGGAAGTGCTGATCTGGCCAAACCAGATTAATGAGATGCAGGGAGAAAGCAAGCCAAGCTGATTTATTTCCCTGGTATCTACTGTCATTTTTGATTACTTACAGCACTGAAGACACAGGGCTGACAGATACAACAAGGAGATATGGATGACCCAAGGTCTCTGACACTGTACTAGTTATCAAGACTAAGGCACTCAAAGCCACATCATAAATGGAGCAAGGTCAAATGTCATCCTGTTTTCCTTGTGAAAACTAGTTAAAAATTTTGCAAAACGGATATTTCATGCAGAAGGCATGATGGAAAAGAGTGTGAAGTAGATTATCTCCCCTAATCTAAGGACTTCTCTTGCTTAACATTGGCTCCTCTGACAAACATGCCCCAAACTCATCAATAAAATATTTAACTCATAATTTACCATGATTTATGTGTTCATATGTCTGATGCATACACTTTTATTCTTTTCTATTCAGCAGCCCAAAGCAACCAGCATCACTTGCACTCACTTGCAGTCAAAACTGCAAAGTATCAATGCCCAGCTGAAGTGCAGTAAGATATGTAAAGCATAGCATCTATGATAGGTAAAATTCAAACTTGTTTCTCTAATCTGGACCAAGACAGCCTTATCATTTTGTACAGAGTAATGTGCATAATTAGGGTTGAATTCACAGCCCTAGGTGCCTTCTGCTACTCCATTAGTGCAAAGAATCCACGAACTTGTCTTAACTCTCTGTTACCTGCACAAGATCAGATCAGATCAGACCAATGCTATTAATCAGAGCATGGTAGGTTCCGGGACAGAGTACACAGTGAAGTTACAGACATTTAGCAGCAGACTTCTGCTTGAGTTAGGCACTAGCCTTCAGTTCAGTCCTTGCTGATGATGATCTATGCCTTGGGAGTACATAAGGCTCTAGAAAAGTACACATATGTGAGGGTTGTGAGTGACAGTGAAATACAATTCACATTCTGACAGACATGCATAGTTGTCAAACCATGAAATGGAGAGTGTCATGATCAGTTCATCCACATGAATCAGCAGATTATGACCAGGGAACTGTGTACACAGCTGAATACTGGCATTAATGACTTGGAAAAGATGGTGGCAACATTGGAATATTGTGAAGTTGGCACCCCACAAATGCTCAAAGAGATGCAGAAAGAACACCACATGCAAGTTTGTCAGCACCTATTGAATGAACATGAGACTGACAGTCAAGCACATTGCTGATCTTGGCTGGACTATATGTATAGTCTGGGTTTGGTGCCTTCTGACTTCTATCTCTTTGAGTCAGACGCAACGACCCCATCATAGCATCTGTGAAACAGTGGGCCACCTCCACTGGTGCATAATTTTACAAGCACAACATGCAGGTTCTTGCTCATTGCTGGCGAGAATGCATAGTTAACAGTAGAGACCATGACAAAAAAAAAATACATACACACACACACACATTATATATATATATATATACTGTTCTGCAGCTGAGAATTTGCTCTATCAAATGGTGTTACTGTGCTTTTTGTATCTGTTGTAGTCTCCACGGAAATAAATAGGAGGCATTACTTTCAGAGCAACCTCTACTTTTTTACAAAAACTGGAAATGACAATCTCAACAAGATATTCTGCTGCAGATATTTAGGGAAGGGTGCTGCTTACATTATTCAACTGTATTTCAGCTTTTTCCAGCAGGACATAGAATTCAAGAATATATAAAATATAGACTGTGGGCTTAATTTTTAATACATTTTTAAAGAAATGTTTTTTACCCAGATTACATACACGGGAGCAAATAGCAGAACTTTTCAGGTAAAATGTGTCAAAGTTACATCTCATCAACATTTTACCATGAAATTTGTACTAGTTGCTTATAGAAAATCAAAGCCAAAGAGTAAACAGTATCAATGAAATGTGACCAAAGTACCAACAGAAAGCATAATGCTAAATCCAAAACCTCGTGGCAAGTGTGTTTGATATTTAGATGCAAAACTGGCCCCCCTGTTCATTTGGTGGGTCAATGAAAGACAGACCGAGCGAGTAACATTTTCCAACAAGGTTCACTTGGAGCCCCAGATAATCTACATTATTTCATTAGCTTCATCCAGGGGAGAGAAGAGTTATTACGTGAATTCCTACATCTCATATCCCCAAGTTGGACACACTTCCTGGGAATTCAGATCATATTTACTCAAAGTGGGTCAAACATAGTGGCTGTGGGCACAGGCTGAAGCTGGAGACAAGCTGACATTTTTCACCTTCTGCACAGAACTAGTAGTTCTTTCTAATGTACCAGAAGCAGGAGAGATATCACGATGGCAACACAGCAGCATAAAAGTTGGAGGAAACAGGAACAAAAGACAATTTATATGGGTGGTAGATACACATCTGCTTCCAGACTTTAGAATTTGATCCGTGGTTTTCAGGTGAGACCTCCATCATAAGAATGTGTGCAACGAAAGTCACTGTCAGGATCACAGAACTTGAGAGATGGCAATGAAGAAGAGAAGATACAGAAATGCTGCTTAATATTTCAGCATAAACAGTTTCTGTTGCAAATAATCCAGGAGTCAGTAGGATACAAGGAGTCACATGAATCCCAGCTGAGAATTTACTTTTCTAAAAATGTGACTAACCCCTCTGAAAGTCTGCTGTAAAACAGTATCACGTGGTTAAACACTTACTACATCAAGCACACTGAACATGTACTGAATATGTACATGATTTAGGTTTGGGTCGTCTTTTTTTGTTGCTATTTTTCCTAGCACAGATGGAAAAAACAACAACAACAACAACAAAAAACTATGAAACAGTTAGCCAGGCTGGATTTATTCAGGTTCCAATGGTTAAGCTAGAAATTATGAGGCAAGAAGAAACATAATACTTCTATGACTAGTTCTTGAGCCTCTACAGACACCATTTCCCCCTCCAAGCAATATCTAGGGCTCATTGCTGGAGAGCTACAAGTTTAAGGATAGTATATCCTCATAGGAAACTGATATTATGCAGATTCATTCTTCTTTTTTTTTTTTTTTAGCATCTTTATACATATACATTAGATCATTTTAGTTGACTATCTACCCTGATAACAATAAGATAATTCCTTCTACAAACAAAAGTAGAAGAGTAAAACAGATTTTGGAAGAGCAAAATGGAAACTTGAGATATATACTCATGAACAACATTGTAATCTTGTAAAGACAGACCATAAGTATAAGTTAAATGACATAGAGAACTACTGCTTTTGCATTTTGGGTCTACAGTGGACTGCCAAATCTCTCTGCTTATTCTTCCTTAGAAGGGAAGGAAGGAAAATAAGAGTTATCAATGTTTCACTGATTGAACACAATATAATGACTTGTTTTGGCATAAACCATGGCATCTGTCCTGTTTTATTCTTGTTCTTCTGTGCGATTATTGCAGCGCAATCTAAGTTTCTTTCACTTGGACAGAAAGAGCCATGCACTGTTTTGTATTTTTCTCATCAGTTCTCCAGGAGCAGAAAAGAGCAGAGCCAGAAACAGGTCAGTTTTGTCCTATTTGAATTTGGGTTTTACTTAGTTTGTCATTTGAATTTTCTTAGGAGGTTTTTTACTGTCATGTTGTATTAGGTTATTCTTTAAAATACATGGTGACATGTTTATCTTAGAAAAAGCTCACTTGAAAGAACAAAATATACTGAGATTTGTAATGATCCTTAGTTCCTCAGTGACTTCTTTCCAAATCTTCAGACTGCCAGGAAAAGTTCACGAGTGTTGCACTGTGCAAAGAAGCAAATCATCAACCTAGAGATCTAGGACAGCTTTTAGCTATCTCTGGCCTGAGTCACTAAATGTTTCAGTGAGCTCTTGAAACCAAGGACAAATGCCATAGGAAGCCAGGGTTTGTCTGAAGGACAAGTTTGATCTTGGCCCCGCTATAACTGAGGAGACAAGCAGCAGTAAACTTTATTATTTCAGACACTCTAAGAGCTAAAAAGACTCATGTCCAGATAAGTAACATTGCTGGAGTGAATAAAAAATACAATAAAATCATGATTAAGTGCCTTAACAAACTGCTTTAACATTATTGCACCATGTAACAAATATGTCTGATGCAGAGAGGGTTTTTTTGTTTTTTTTTTCCCCCCCTGGCATAGCTACCCAGCTGCTAATCAACAATGGCTTAGGGTGTACCTGAGCCAAAAGTCATATTTTCATTATGAATTTTACTTGCTATCTGAGGATTTATCCTCCACAAGCTAGTTGAACTATTTTTTTTTTTTTTTTACTATGTCTAACTTAGGCTTCTGTCATTTCAGGCATTTCATGTTTTACTTGTTCATTGTATAAAAAGTGACTTCCTTCTGTTTATCTTGCAGCTACTGCCTATTAAAAAAAAAAAAAAAAAGAGAGAGAGAGAAATTGTGGCTGGCAAGCTATGCAGTAAAGGACCTGGGGTGTTGGTCGACACTCAGTTGAACATGAGCCAGCACTGTGCCCAGGTGGCCAAAAAGCCCAGCATCCTGGCTTGTATCAGAAATACCACAGCCAGCAGATGATCATCCCCTTGTACTCACTCTGCTGAGGCCACATCTCAAGTACTGTGCTTAGTTTTGGGCCCCTCACTGCAAGAAAGATATTGAGGTCCTGGAGAACGTTCAGAGAAGGGCAAATCAGTGAATGATCTGGAGTGCCTGAGGGAATGGGGATTGTTCTGACTGGAGGAGGGAGACCTTATTGCTCTCTATAATCACATGGAATGAGGTTGTGTGGTGAGGTGGGCGTCTTCTTTTCTGTAATTTTTCCTGTTATGGTTCATAGGATGACCTACCTTACTGTGACAAGAAAGGCAAAGCTGTTTTTAGACTACAGACTGAATTGACCAACAAAGCCTAGATATCTTCCAAGCAAAAACAGAAAAGAAAAAAAAAAAAAAAACACAAAAACTGTGTCAAAGAGTCACTGTGGATTTTTTAGCACTCTTGGTCTTCCATCCATCCCTGGCTTGTTCTTGCTCAGCTTCAAGCTCCTGAGTGCCCAAGTACACTCTGTACTTTTCCTCCTGCAGTGTTTTTGCTGCAGGTGTTCACGGACAGCTCTAGCAGTGTGGCTGTAATCTTGGGTCCAGAGCTGTGAGAGAAAGTTGAGAATATCCTTGTCAGGGGGCCCTCCCCAGGCTTGGGAGCTGCATTTGGGCTATACACAGCTTACAGTCCTTGCCCACATGGCACTGGAGGGATGTCTTGGCCTTGTATCATCTTAACCTCATCCCTGATCTGCTCATTTGCCTTTCCAGCTTGGCTTTAGCTCAAGTATATCACCATGGACTTGTCTGGCATTCAGAGCCATTGTATACCTGGTTACTATTCCCAAACTCGTTCTGCTCCTCTCACTTGGATACCATGGGATGGGGCTCTTTCTCTCTGCTCCAGGATCACCTTTCACAGAGCAGCCCAACTCCTGCTCCCTGACAGGAATGAAAATGATGAAATCGGTAAGATGACTACTGGGTAAGATAAATAGATAAGTAACAGTGAACACCACAAGTGCAAGACCAAATGCTGGAGCAGTGGGCCTCTTTCACTACTTGGAATATAAGTCTTTAAAAGAACACTTCTTGCGGCAGGATACCTCATATTAGGACTGTCAAAAAGCTTCAGATAGACCTGGCAGATTAGCATGAATACCAGGCCTCTGCTCATCATTAGGAAAATTTATCTGTTGCATTCCACATAGATAGAATCATTTCCACGAGACAAACTGACAATGAGCTAAACTATAAGCAATTATTAGATGGATATGAAAATGGTGCTCAGCCAGCTACCCTGTAAAATTGTTGAAGAGCAAAGTATGTTATAAAGATTGTCAGATAGCTAGAAATTACATAACTAAGACAGGTTTCCATTGTGGTTTTAGGTGATTCACAGTCCTGTCACTTTTTAATCTTTTGGCAGGCAAATCTTACTAGTTGAAAGAGATTTTGAAGGAGTTTTTATACACAGTTCAAGGAAAACCTCTTGTTGAAGTAGCTAAATCATTATAAATTCAAGGCCTTTCCTCTTCATGTGGAATCTTATTAAAGTGAGTAGTCCCAAGGTAGTATAAAAATCCAATGTAAGACTAGGAGAATTGTCTTTCTTTTCTAATAACTCATCTGTAATTCTGGCAGAATATAGCAGATGCAAAACAAAACCTAAATATTCTAAATCTTCTCTCAAGAATCACTTTAAAGAGATACTGTTTATCACATTATAAGTACTACTTTCAAAGTGAAATATGTCATCTTGGTGCCCTAAGCTCCAAATTCCACAGTACTCCATGAGAAGTTGAGGGGAGGTTCCCTGACTTTTTTGACAGCAAGTTTCCATTATTCTTAACAGCACTGAAGTTTAAAAAGAGAAATGGGGAAGAGAAGATGGGAACAAAGAGAAAAATAACTTGAAAATATTCCATTCTCATGAGCTTGGATGTCTAGAAAGAAAAGGTAATAAGTTATTGGCAGCACATTGACTTCAAACATGGCCTTTAAAGATTCATGTGCAGGTAATGAATTTGTTTTGTACTCATTCCTGGCATCACTCACCACCATTCTAAGTCAATGTCTGTAGATAAGCATCAGGTTTTCAAATATCTTTGGCATTTTTATTTTATAGCTTCTCTGCTTTTTACTCTGTTTCTTCCTTTAAGAATTCTTTTATGGCTGAGGAAACTGAGAACTTTCTTCATGAATTCTTGCCTTAATTCTGAAGCAGCTATAATTAAAGAAGCTACAGACCACATATTTCAGATTAGAGTTAGAGAATGTACAGCTCCTGGAAATCTGAAGTAACAGAAAGCTTGCCTAGATTTGGCTTTGGAGATTTTCTGCTGTAAAGCTGACCACTGGGCAGAGTTTATGTTTTGTAACTTCCCTGGATCCAGAAGAGGAAGCAATGACCTAGAAAGAATTTTATGTGTAAATGAGACAGAGTACGCTGAGGTGGAAATAGCTGTCGTATTGATATGTGGTGAGTACAGCAAGGCAGGCTCTTTCCACTTGAAAAACATACACAATGCATATGGCTATGAGAACAAACAGGGAGGGATGTCCATCATAATAACACTAGAGCTTTACACAGAAAATACAGAAGGGACAACAGAGACAAATTCCTATGCTTAAAGTGTGAGAAAGGACTTCAAAGTTTCTGCTTATTTCAAGACTTGATACTTAAATCCATACGTAGAGACTTACATATGTGGTTTCATTTTCATAGAAGTGAAAAGTGCCTGTATACTTAAGGACTTATCAAAATTTGAGCACTCAGATTTGTTTTTCTTATCCCCTCATTTCAATTACTCATGCAATAAATTGTTGAAAACGTACACGCTTATATGAATTAGTAAAAACTAAATTTTTACTTTAAGATAAAGAATATTAAGATTTACTGTTACAGATTCTCTCTGTATTTTTTATAAGGCGTTACAGACAACTCTCTTAACATTGTTTTAAATGCCTTAAGCAAAGTGGTAGTCCCGATGCCTTTGTAAAAGGTTCATGTTGGATTCACTATTGTCTGGCCAAGCCCCAGAGTAGTTTGTGTAATACTAAAGGAGACAGGCAATAACTTTACAATTAGGAATCAAATTTCTTAGTAAGAATTTCATGTTTTACCGGAAAATGAGGTTTTCTGCTCATAAGAACTGGCATCCGCACTTACTCTGACATTTAACTTACAATGACCAATTCTTGTATAAAAATTTACTCCCACCCTCCTCCCCCACCTCACCACCTTTTAGTCTTACAATCATACCACAAATAAGCAAAGTTTTTTAGAATAACTGAAATCATGGGGAAATCATAATTTTATTTTTAATACCTAGGCAGATAAGTATTTTAAGAATGCAGACGTATGCTTTCACTAGCTGGAATTATTTTCAAGGTTATACAATGCAAAAGAAATCATGCAAGAAAAAAATAATACATAATGAGGATGAGTCACATAACTTTGGAATGGTCTAGAAAGCCATCAAACCTCATTATTCCCCACTGGTAAATATTTTGTAGTATACTTCATATTTGTCTACCACAGTAAATTCAATCTATGAGACACAATAACTTCTTAATTATAACTTACTTAGCCTGGAATTAGTCTAAATTTGAGAACAATTACTTGCTGCAAATATCCCTTAAGTTTTATATAAAACTAGTATTTTCATCTCTGTTCAGTGAATAAACATAAATCTTTCAAACAAACACAGACTATTAGTCTGTCTGAAAAATGAAACAATACATTACAGCATATTTACATACTTTGCATGATAAATGCAAACTAGAAAAGGAAGCACATCAATTAAAGCTCTTGTTTTATACAGATTAGTTACTCAGTATATAGCTGCTGCTGCATGATTCCTGTGTATGGATGTATACTCTTTGCAGCTGTAACATCATTTTCCCCACAGAAGTAGGTTAGCACCTCCCAGTGGGTTTTCTAGATACAACCAAAACTGGGTCAAAAAACAGTATCTGAAGGTCACCCTGTTGGTTACCACAAAGAACCGGAAGTTGAGCATTTGGAAGACATCCTATCCTTAGGGCATACAATCAACTCAAATTTTGCTGGTGAAAGTACTCATAAGTGAGTCAGTTCACAGAGCAGGGACACTCCCAAGCCCCACACTTCGGCTTGTTCTGAAAATAGACTAATGGAACCTCTTAACAATAACCCTGTTACGTAGTGCCTTTCTGTAATCATGTACAGATGTTTACTAGCTTGTTATTATATTCATATTATCATAGTGAAAGTCCCAGGCAACATGAAGGGCCTCTTATGGTAGATGATACATTAATACACATTATGAGAGAAAAATCCAGCTCTGAAGAGCTGAATTAGGTCTTAAGCACTGTGATTCCTGAAGGGACATGGCAGAAAACAAGACAAAACTTTGTCAAACACTGTCAAAACTTCCACCCCAGAAGCCTACCTTGTCTCCAGCAGAGGGAACAAAACAGTGCTAAACTCACAAATCTCCCTCTGAGCTGCTCCAGTAAAGGCTGTGGTATTTCAGGCAGACCATAGCTAGTGATGCTTTACTTTAAAACATGATTCCGCAAATTTTGCCACTTCAACAGCTGGTAAATAACAACTTCAGCTGTCCCCACTTCAGAGTGGGTGTGAAGGGGCAACCTCATTACCCATTTTGCTTTCTGCTCCTTTCTTGAGGCTCGAAGTAGAACAGACTGACAAGCAATGGGAGGGAAGATGGTTTTCCTGCAGACACAGCTGGAGTGTGTCAGTGGTTAAAGCCAACATTTTGAACCCAGATTTTTAGACTGACATCTCAACTTTGTAGCAGAGCATCCACCTAGAGCATATGGTGTCCACATGAATTAGTTGGTGGTAATTTATGCTCTGCTCTGTTTAGAATGATGAATACTATAAGGAAATGGTGTGTGCTGTTTCAAACTACTAAGCATTCTGTAACTATGCTATTCTGCTCAAGATCATATTGCCTCTTCCTCTATACTATACAAATAAAGTAACATACTAAACAAGAGCTGTATGTGAAAACTTGATGCAGTAGAGAAAGGAGCGTGTCTCAGCAGGGAATTGCACTGGTTACAACAGCTTAAAAGAAATTTTTACTAACTGTTGGAAAAAGATAATATATTGTTGTTCAACAAGAAAAAGTTTGAAATTCTGCAGCCAGGGAGGAACAGCACCAGGCACTAGGACATGCCAGGGCCATCCTGCTGGAAAGCAGCCCTTCAGGAAAGGAACTGAGGGTCCCGGTGGACAAAGATTTAAACATGAATTAGCAATGTGTCCTTGCTGCTAGAAAATCCAATGATATGCTGGGCTGCATTAAGCAGTATTTCCAGTAAGACAAGGAAGGTGATCCTTCCCCTCTGCTCAGAATTGGTGAGGCCACACCTGAACTGCTACATCCAGTTCTGGGCACCCAAGAAAGACCTGGACATACTAGAGTGAGTCCCATGTAGGACCATCAAGATGACAAAGGGATTAACCTCTCTTTATTGAGGAAAGACTAAGGAAGTTGGAACTGTTTAGTCTGGAGAAGAGGAGGCTCTGGGGGATCCTATCCATGTATATAAATATCTGAAGGGAGGGTGCCAAGAGGCCAGAGCCAGGCTCTGTCAGTGGTGCCCAGTGCCAGGACCAGAGGCCGTGGGCACAAACTGGAGCACAGGAGGTTCCCTCTGAACACCAGAAGCATTTCTGCGCAGTGGCACAGGCTGCCCAGATATTGTAGAGTCTCCTCCTTGAGGATCTTCAAAAGCCACCTGGACATGACCCTGGGCACCCTGCTCTGGGTGTCCCTGCTGGGGCAGGGCTGGACAACATGCTCTCTAGACGTCCTTTCTATCCTCAACCATGCTGTGACTCTGTGAAAGTATTTATGTCAACAATATTTATGAGTGCATACTCGTCTGTACCTCTTTTTTCATCTTTTATTATTTCATATTTCATAGGGTTGTTGTAAGGATGAAGAATGATCATGCTATCACACCAGACTGCCACGTGGATACTGAAAAACAAGTTTCATTGTTTTTTCATTGTTTCATTTTTTTGTTTTTGTTGACTGTAAGTCTTCAGTACACTATGATGAGGATTCATCTCGTTTAACGCTATCCCTCTAGGTAAATAAGTACATTAGTAGTATAAGTTCCTGCTATAGGCAGCATAATTCCCTACATGCATTGTTAACTGTGGCTAAACAGGTGCTTTCATGCAACTGAAACCTGAACTGCCACCAAAAGAGTTCTTTTCACATTCCCCCCATGCTCCTGTGTATCTCCATGGAGACACAAAATATGCTGGACCCTGACCCTGCTCACTACAGTGGCTTCTTGAAGAGACACAGAAGGAGCAATGGAATGAATGAGGCATGAAGGGGACACATCCTTCAGCAACAGAAAAAGAGCACGTTAGCTTAAAGAAGGAGTCTGCTATGATCTCCACCACCTCTCTTCATCAACAGTAGAGGAAGTAATTAGTTCATACTAGGCTGTCTGCTAGGCAGAGATTAATCCCCTCTGCTGTAATTAAATGCGTTTCATATTAAATCTGATCAGTCCTGCTATGCTCCAGCCAGTGGCAAAACACTTCAATCTTCAGTAGCTAAAAATCAAGTTTTGTGTACCTCCACATAGTCCCAGTGATAAAAATGTACACACAAAGGAAAGGTAAAATTGTATTTATTTATTTACTTACTTTTGTTAGATATTTTGGCATAGAAAAATATCTTAACACATAGCACAAGAATATCAAAGAATGTGCAAATTATCAGTTATACTAAAGCAGTTGTACTCTGTATTTATATGTCACAAAAACTCTCTTAGAAGGTGTAAGAACAGATTCCATTCATTTTTGATATGGTCATTCTTCATCTATTCATTGCTGTAATCACGTCAGCATTTACAGGTACACTTGCATTTAAGATTTATGTATTTAATTCGTTGGACATCTGTCAGTTTCTTTCAGTTTAGCTTGTCTGATACACTCATCTAAATGTTTCCATATGTCAATGACTTCATTCTAGTAAACACAGAAAAGGGATGACAGTGCCAATGAATATTGCTAAGCTTCTTCCATAACAAGATTTCTGTTGCACAAAAAATCAAATACTATAAAAGAATTACTTGGAATCAGTCATAAGAAACAGCTGCATAGTTCCACAGAGCAGATTAAAGCAACATAGCTAATGCTGGAACAACCAGGGCTATGACGCAATTGAGAAGCAGACTGTGAATATTCAGACTACTTCTCATCCTTTGCTTTCAGTGTTACACACAGTACGGTTTATAGCAGCAGCCTGCCATCCTGCTGCTGAAAGCAGTTACCTACTGTTGTACATCCAGAAACCCTAGAGAAATATATGCACACTCAACCTAATGCAGGGAACACAGGAAACCAGTAAGCATCTTTAGGTTCCAAAGTTCATTTCTGTTCAAATAGAAGGCAAAAACAGAGCTTAAAATAATCCTACCAGAATTTTTACCACTTCTCTGATAGAAATATAAACACCTGCATTCACAAAAGTGAAGAGAACTGAAGAAGCTATGGAATATCTTCTTGAATACTCACATCACCGATTCATCTCAATATTCAGCCATGTCAGCCTCTGTCACTACGGACTATGATATGAATCTGTCAATATGATGTCAACTCTAGCTTACTTTATTGAGTGTTGATTATGTAATAAATGTGAACATCAAAAACACATGGTATCCACCTCACTTAACTTCAGACCTCTATATAGAAACACTAGGTGGTGAAAAATTAGATATTTCTACAGGGTGGTTTATCTGTTATCTTTGATGAACAATCCAAGACGACAGAGTCCTTTTAGGATTGATTTTTTTTCATACCATTGAGCAGAGAAGCATCTAATTGTCTTCTATGTACTCAAAAATGTATTGATTTGAGCTAGTCTGAGCAGTCACGTGCCCTCAACTCTGAGTGGGGAAGATGTGTATGAGGAATCAGGATATCACTATACTGGGCCCTGATTCATGTCAAGTAATCCATGGTAACAATGTTCAGAAAGATCATTCCTATGGGTGCAATCAGATTCCTCTTCTAAAATCATCAGTCCCAAAAATGCCTGCAGAGCTGAACCACCAATATCCCATAACTTTCACAGACAGGCCCAGAAGGCCCAGTACTTGTTATTTCCTTTATACAACGATCAGGGAGAGGATGATCACAGCAAGTCTCTGAAATATCAAAGGGTAGAAAAATGGAAATTATATGCATATCTTTGTCTCTTGTTGAAATGTTACAGGCTCATCCATTATCAGTGTGTCTCGTTACCTGGAGAAAATAATAGATGGATGAAAACAAGCTGCCTTGAATATAACCTGGAAAAAAACATCTGAGGGTGTGATACTGTGGTATTGAAACACCAGTCTCAACATCAACTGTGGTTCTATAATTTCTGTTATATGAAGCAGCAGAAAACCCAGGGCTCATACACATACTTCACTGCTACACAATCTATATAGCAACAAAGAATGGCTCTTGATTCTATGCTCATCAAAGAAACTCATCAATTTACATGCAAGAAATCTGAAACACAGTGACTTGTTTTGCAGCCTCTGCTTATACCTTATGCTGCATCTCCTGTTTCCAGGACACCTCCCTCATTCAGCAGGGGACCCACATTATCCCTAGTCTTCCTTTTACTGTTAACATAAAAAACCCTTCTTATTATCCTTTATCTCCTATGCCAGCTTCAGCTCCTGGTAAGCTTCAGCCTTCGTCATCGCTTCCCTGCAGGCCCTGACAACACTCCTATACTCCTCCCAAGAGGACAAGCCTTTTTTCCACATTTCATAGGCCTTCTTCTTCCTTTTGACCTTATCCATGAGCTCCTTGCTCATCTGCAGGTCTCCTGCCTCCCTTTCCTGATTTCCTGGATGCAGACACTTACAGAACTAAAACCTTATAGACTCAGACTGAAATGCAAATACAAAATCTGCAGAAACATGGCAAAGAGAAAAATGCCTTCAGGTAGATTGTATGTATCAATACAAGCCCCAGTTTTCAAACATTTTGCTAAAAATACAAAGCCCACCAATGTACTGAAACTTTCACAAGAATGAAAAAAAAGAAAAGTAGAACTCAGGTACTGAAGTGGAAAGACTAGATATGAAAAGAGTACACACTGTATAAATCAGTGACACGTGCATAAAGAGACTAAGCTCGCACACACCAACAAAAAACCAGGCCCTAGTTTTAAATCTACTATTTAAATAATTTTTAATTCCTAGTTTATATACTATATTAATTATTAGTCTACATACTATTTAATAATATATATTAGTCTTAATTAATGATAATTAATACTATTATATATACTATAACAATAAAATAGTTGTTTGGTTGGCAGGTTTGTTGCAAGCAGTCCTAGAGATACAGAGGTAGGAAAACTGCAAGTTCAGGCATAGAAGCTCATTTTATATCCTGTAAATCAACAAAATGAGCATGGGATCCTTCTGTCCAAATGACAACCTGCAGATTGTCTTCCACTTGATGCCAGCTGCCCTGCCAATAACAAGAAGATTCGTTCAAAGTTTTAGAATCATGGAATCATTGAGATTGGAAACTCCCTCTAAGATCATCTAGTCCACTTTGTACTTACTATCAGTATTGATCAGTAAACCATGTCCCTCAGTGTCTTATCTACACATTTCCTAAACACCCAGGGATGGTGATTCCACCACCTCCCTGGCCAGACTGTTCCAATGTATCACCACTCCTTCAGAAAACAAATTTTTCCTGATATCCAACCTGGACATCAACTGGGAGAAGAGGCCAACCTCCACCTCGCTACAACCTCCCTTCAGGGAGTTGTAGAGAATAGTAAGGTTTTTCCTGAGCCTCCTCTTCTCCAGAATGAATAATCCCAGTTCCCTCATCCGCTCCCCAAATGACTTGTGCTCCAGACCCTTCACAGCTTTGTTGCTTTTCTCTGGACATGCTCCAGGGCCTCAGTGTCTTTCTTGTAGTGACGGCCCCAAACTGAACACAGTACTTGAGGCATGGCCTCACCAAAGCTGAGTATAGGGGTACAATCTCCTCCCTGCTCTTGCTACACTATTTCCTAGACAAACCAGGATGCTGTTGGCCTCTTTAGCCACCTGGGTACACTGCTGGCTCACATTAAAACAAGCACAGACCAACAGATCCTTTTGTCCCAGGCAACTTTCCAGCCACTCCACCCCAAACCTGAAGTGTTGCATGGGGCTGCTGTGACTGGAGTGCAGAAATGGCCCGTGCTTTTGAAAACCAATTTTCTTGTCATCGTCCCTTGTCTGTTTTTCCTAGTTTTTCACATCATGTTTCTTCATCATACACAGTACACAGAGCTATGTATGATGTAGTTTAGGCCTGCAGCCAAAATAACTTCCCACTCGAACATGAAAACACTAGAAGATGAAAAGACAGTGAGAAAGCTGTAGTGATTCAGCAGGAAACACACAATACACAGATGAATGTGAGTCAGACACGCAGGCTTTAGTGACAGGATTGACTTCTCCCCATCTCTCTGGGATAGATATGCCAAAGGGTGTGCTCAGATGCATTCTCCTCTCACACTGAAAATATAAAAAGAATGATGTTTCATATGATCCGTAAGAAATTATGCATGGTATTAAAAGTGTACTATTAGTTAAAGCAGGTGCTAAGATATAAAATACCCTAAAAATGAGAATAATGTAGGTACCTAAGATCATTAGAACTAAGATCATAAGCACTGCCATTCCAGCTATAAAGACAACTTCATGTAACATTCTAACCTCTTTCCAGCAGTGACCATTAGCAAAGAATTTAAAGAAAACTGCAAGAAAAACTTAAATTATAAAGGGATCTTCTTTTAATAATATTTTCTTTGATCCCACAATCATCAGGCCAGAGACAAGCTGAACAAGAGCTTATATTTAGACCACTATTTCTAACAGTTAAACAGGACATCTTTCATCTGTTTTACTTAGGAGGAATGCTCACTGTAACTCTTTTTGCATAATTTTAAGCTGTGCAAAGTCATTCTCTACTCAGTATCTCTACCAAATGGTGTTCAGAAAGCATGATGGTTAATAACTGGAAATGCCTATTCCTCTTGAATACAACTGACTTAGTAAAGTTCAGAAGTTTCCCTCCATGTACAGACATATTTTATTTTTTCTTTCTTTTCTGTCATTGTATCATTTTTCCAGTGAAGATGTTCTAAAATTCATTGAGGAGGAGAAGGAAAATAAAAAATGTATGGAAAAAAATTTGGTCATTCTGAGACCAAAAGGAACAAAGGGAAAAATAGTGTTGAATAAAGGAGTCCTAAAGCATTTAATCCATGTCTTGCTGGGTTTGCAAGATAATTCCAGTTGGAAAATTTATCTGTCCAAAGCATATCTGCAGCATCTGTTATGCAAGCCATACATTATTTGCAGTGCTGTTTTCTGGGGGCGAGGAAAGGAAAATTTATCAGCAGCAAATCAAATATATAACAAGAGAACAACTTAATCTGCTTTTTACTGAAACCTCTCCCCTCCTTTCATTAATTTTTGGGCTTTCCATTTAAGTTCTTGGCTAACTTTAATCTTTCTCCACATTTACAGTCTGATTATTGTTCTTAAAGTGGGATTGATTGGAAAGTGATTTTTTTTTTCTAAACTATCTTCTGGAAACATGAAACAACTCTCTCTTACTGGGTACATTTTCAATTGCTTTTTCTTTTAATTAGAACTCCAAAGCAATTACCACTTGATTCAATTTAATTATATAGTGTATGTACAATCAGCCAGCTGCAGTAATCATATTTCTTTTACGTTGTATTTCAATGTAGTCATTTCAGTACTGCTTAGATTTAAAAATAAAATAACTTTAAAAAAAAAAAAAGAAAGAAAGAAAAAAAAAACCATCTGGTTAGAGGCTGGAAGGAACCTCCAGAGAT
>VXAB01008316.1:34987-54761 GCA_013399175.1 Odontophorus gujanensis | reverse complement strand
AAAAAAAAAAAAGGAAAACTAGTGTTCTGATTAAACTATGATAAGATGTATAACAACAAGAAACAGTATGTGGAATTTACAAAACTAAAGTTCATGCTATATTAAGCTGTACTTATTCAGATAATGGACATGTTTTTATTGTTGTTTTGTTGTTGTTAGTTTTTTAACATTTCATGTTTATGTAACCATAAACTCCAAACTTCATATTAAGTATACACATTCGAGCTGTCTGGATTTTAAATTCAGATATCATGTTTCAAGTGGTACGTCAATCAAAGTTCACATATTAATGAATATACAAGCTTTAAAAAATTATATTCACAAATGTTTCTACGTAAATAGGAGAATTCTTATTTTAAAAAATTAACTCAAAATCATTATGTGTGTTGGAATTTGATTACTTTGATTTTAAGTTATGTAGGGGAACTGTTGAATCACGGCCTGAGCCACTGATTGATCACCTGAGGTGAGCATTGAGTCAGCCATGGGGGCACAGGTGAAAGCAATGATACCTGTGTGATTGGAGGGGGGTGGAGTCTGGCTCCACCTCTCCCCAAGCCCCATTTAAGGGCTGGCCTCCACCAGAGAAGGATCTCTTTCTGGAGATCCCTCCCGAGTGGAGTATCTGCGAGCCGTCTTCATCTAAGGTGAGCCTTTGTCCCTTTGTATTATCTCGTATATCACCTGTATAAGATCCATTTAAATATACCATCTCTCATCATTCTTTTGAGAGGATCATTCTTAAGATCTCCGGCTCTACAAGTTATCATCTATATTCAAAGGACACTTTTATCATTGGTATAAAAGGGTAAATCATGAACGGCATTATCCTAGAGACTGCTCATACTCCAGTTTAGGAAGATATGTAATAATTTCTTTCCATGAGTGGCAGGTAAACTTAAAGATAGATAGCACCACTGACAGATGATACAAATAGCTTTTTGTGGTACTTCAGATATAGATCTCAGATAACTTTATGAATTTAAATAAACCTGAACGTAGCTTTCAACAGAGCACCATTCTTCCAGTTCCTATCATTTCTTCATATTTCTTTCCTTGTGCTAAAACAGTTTCTGAGATAAACCCTATACAAAAAAAAAAACAAAAAAAAGAAAGAAAAAGTGAAACTAATAGCATCACATCCAGGACTCCAAGATTCAGAATGTTGATTTAATGTATAATATAATCATATATAATCATAGAAGCACAGAATCGTAGGGGTTGGAAGGGACCACTAGGGATCAAGTCCAAACCCCTGCTAAAAGCAGGTTCCCTAAAGTAGGTTACACAGGAAAGTGTCCAGGATAGTCATGAATATATACAGAGAAGGGTTTCACAACTGCCCTGGGCACTTTGTTCCAGTGCTTTGTCACTCTCAATACATTTTTTCTCATGTTCATAAGAATCTTCTTATATTCCAGATGGTGCCCATTGCCCCTTATCCTGTTGCTGGGCAAAGCTGAAAAGAGCCTGTTCCCATCCACTGTGATATGACCTCACCACTGCTGAGGGGAAGGGGGACCTCCATCGACCTGCTGGTCACTCTCTTTTTCACACAAACAAGGACTGGTCTCCTTACCCACAAGGGCACACTGATGTCTTGTGGTCAACCTGTTGTCCACCAGGACACCTAGGTCTTTCTCAGCAGAGTTCCTGCCTAGTAGGTCAGACCCTGATCTTCACTGATGCATGTGCTTATTCCTTTCCAGCTGTAGGACACTGGTACTTGCTTTTGTTGAAGCTCACCAGGTTCCTCTCTGCCCAGCTCTCTAGTCTGTTCAGATCTTACTGAATGGTACCACAGCTTTCTGAAGTGTCAGCCACTCCTCCCAGATTTGTACCATCAGCAAACTTGTTGAGGGTAGACTCTATTCCTTTGTCCAGGTCACTGATGAAGATGTTGAACAAGACTGGATCCAGTACAAATCCCTGGAGAACTCCTCTTGTTACAGGCCTCCGACCAGACTCTATTCCACAGATCACAATCCTCTGAGTTCTGTCAGTCAGCTAGTTCTCAATCCACCACACCATCCACTCATTTATCTCATGCTTTCTAAGCTTCATTATAATGACGATTTGGGAGATGGTGTTAAAAGCCTTACTGAAGTCGAGTTAGACAACATCCACTGCTCTCCCCTCATCTACCCAGCTGCTAATGACCTCACAGAAGGTTAACAGGTTGGTCAAGAATGATTTCCCCTTGGAGAATCCATGTTGACTACTCCTGACAATCTTCTTCTCCTTCAATTGCTTGTTGGATACGCAAAAGCTGTTCCACCACCTTCCCAGGGACGGAGGTGAGGCTGAGTGGCCTGTAGTTTCCTGGATTCTCTTTCTTGTCTTTTTGAAGATTAAAGTTAAATTAGCTATCATCCATTTTTCAAGTACCACTGCCATTCTCCAAGACTTTTCAAAGGTAGTAGAGAGTGGCTTAGCGATCACTTCTGCCAGAAGGATTAAAAAAGACGCTCAGTATTTCTACCTTCTCACCAACTTCACGTTCAGCAAGACTATGTTTTCTCTTGCTATTACTTTTGAACATTCACTTAGAAAAAGGATAGTAGACACTTACTTATAAAATTGGAGTACTACTAGGATGTTCTGATATATTTTTGCTATTAAAACTCACAGTACAAAAAAAAAGTATTTGCAAACTTCTGAGGTGCAAAATTCTGTAACCTCAAACCCGTGACACTCATCACTATTAGCAAGAATACAGGCTGTTTGAGGAGACAAAGATCAGCAATTTTAGTAATTCACTAGCTGTGTAATTAGGATTATATATTAATATATCATCAAACACAATATTTCTCATGCCNGAGTACTACTAGGATGTTCTGATATATTTTTGCTATTAAAACTCACAGTACAAAAAAAAAGTATTTGCAAACTTCTGAGGTGCAAAATTCTGTAACCTCAAACCCGTGACACTCATCACTATTAGCAAGAATACAGGCTGTTTGAGGAGACAAAGATCAGCAATTTTAGTAATTCACTAGCTGTGTAATTAGGATTATATATTAATATATCATCAAACACAATATTTCTCATGCCGGATAAATTCAGTGATCCTAAGGCTTTTTTTTTGTTGTTTGTTTGTTTCTAGGGCTCCAGAAATTGCAGTTATTACTTAATTACTTAATTATTAGTGTAATCAGGAAATCTGTCCTTTGACAATGGACCAGTCTGTGACCTTAGTGGATAGCTTTTTTACTGGCAGTTAAAACAAAATATGATTTTTTTTTCAAATTATTTATGATACAAATTATGTCAGGTTACCTTTCTGAAATAGATCTGCCTCCTAATGTGTTGAGAGTTTGTATAAAAGTTGTCTGGCTTCTTACTAGAATTATTTTTGTAGTAGCTTCCAGAAGTTCCATCTCTGAATCAGCTAAGAGGAGCATTTACTCTGAATTCAAATATCACAGAATTTATGCTAGTGTCCTGCTTACAGAACTTAGTATGGTACCTTGATGATTAAAAACCAGGAAGAAAATGAGTTACAAGATAAGACTTATTTACCCCTAGAATATATGTACATACATTTTGAAGTAAGCTCAAAATTGTCTCTGCTCTTCTGAGTTAATCTAAGAGTAACATAACTGTAGTCTCAATGACGTTCACAACCATTACAAAATAATTCTATTTCTTAGGCAAATAAAAGTTTTAAAAGCATGTATTTCCATTGATTTATAAAATGAAACACAAAAAAATGTAAATATCAAATATCATAGGTAATATCAAGCAATAGAGATAAGTCTACAAAGTCTTAAAGTGTCCTTTGTATCAAAAGAGACTACATGGAAACAGGAGGTAAAAAAATTGATGATATTCTATTTCCAATATTTGTGATCTCTGTTATAACGCCAAATCTATAATCTTCTAACAGTTGGACTTGAAATAAATGAATTTGGGATTGATAACACTCAAATAATAAAAAATATAATGTATGATTAAAATATTAATAATTAACAACTTGATTATTAAAATAATAATCTGCTTGAAGAGGTTTTTATGCTCTCTGTAGACAGTAGTAGTAGAAGTAATTCAACCTTGAAATAAAATAGAACTTACCCTAATTTGAGAGAAAATTTCTGATTGTAGAAGAATCAGATTGCAAGGTTAACACTTTTTTGCTTTAGATTGTACAATTTTATCTACAGTTTGCTGTTGTGGTCATCAGATAGGTGCAAAGAATGGCCTCAAGGCATGGAAAACCTTGCTTTCTATTACTCATTCTGTGTCTTCCTACAGATCGGTGGTGTACTTGTATACTCCTAATGTGTGTACACACACACACTGCAAAGAACAATGCCCCTTTTCTTCTAGGGGCCTGATTTGTCTCATTTCAACGTCAAACATTCAATTTGTGGATGTTTAATGCATTCATGAAGTATGACTAGATATAAAGGAGGCCTTAAATAGTGTTATAGATATCTTTATGGCATCTATTAGCTGAGTAGATGCTAATATGTCTGAGTTACAGCTACCAATACACAGAATTACGAGTAGATTTTGTGTTAAGAATTACATAGAGATTAAAAATAAAATTAAAAAGTAAACTGATGCATGAAAAATTATGATACCAATTGCAAGCAGTTGAATATTTATCTTTTTAATAGAAGTGGAAGACAACATGCCTATGAACTGCTAGTAGTACTTCTTTCTCAGGAAAAAAAATGTTTAAAATTCAGGTAACAGAAAAGCATCCATGTTTGTGCTCCATCACAAAGTTAGCTAAAAAATAAGGTGCATATTTCTATTGTCCTATCATGACTTTAAAAGGAGTGTCCCCAACACATGATAAACTGCAAGATGTTCTTTTAAACAAGTAAAATTGTACCTTAGTTTAGAATTGCAATACAGTTTGTATTGGAAGGGACCTTAAATATCATCTAGATCCGACTCCCCCCCCATGGCCATCTTCCACCAGACCCAACTGCTTAAAGCCCCATCCAGCCTGGTCTCGAATACTTCCAGGGATGGGCATCCGCAGCTTCTTTGGGCAACTTGTTCTAGTGCCTCACAACTTATATCATGAAATTTTATTTTTTATATTTAATCTAAATATCTGCACTTTTGTTTAAAACCATTATGCCATGCACTTTTACTATATGCCCTTATAAGCCTCTCACCAGCTTTTTTTAGGATCTCTTCAGGTACTGGAAAGCTGTTAAAAGGTATCCAAAGAGCCTTCTCTTCTCAAGGCTGAACAAGCCCAACTTCCTCAGCCTGTCTTCCTAGAATAGAAGCTCCAGACTTCTGATCATCTATGTGGCTCACCCTCACCTCTGATCTGCTTCAGCAGTGGGATGCAGTACTCCAGACTGAGCCTTACAAGAGCAGAGGGAAGTCGAGATAAGAATCAAACAGTTCACTCTGTGCAGGCTTCTTTTTTTACTTTTTTTTTTCTAGAGCTAAAGAATGAAAATAAAAATAAAAAAAAAAATTCTTCTTTTAATTGTCTTAGCCTTTCATATACTCAAATAATCTCCATTATCTGTATTAATATTTTGAACAGCTTCCCCCCCAAAAAATCTGTTACCAAAATCTCCATAATGTGTTAAGCAACAGTGGGTAAAAATCAGGTGTAGAGAAATAATTCTTAGTTATATGTGTAATGTCCTCATTCTTTTAATCATTTTTATCATTTGATCTCTTAAACTTGTCATAAAACTTCTCAATATTTTTTTTTTAAAAATATAGGAATAAAAAAAAAAAGGCAGGTTTATAAGGGTGAATATCAGTATTTTTATATAATTACATTTACAAAGTAAAAAGAAATTAAACCACTGTTCAACTTCATCCAGATGTGTTTGCATCCAGCAAGAAAGCATGCAGGTGATCATGTATACAAACAGAGAAAAGGGATGTGTAAAGCACTGTTATCCTCAGTGTAAGTACAACATGTGAAGAATCAGAGTAATGGAAAAAAGAGATCAGATGGGTGATCTCTATGGATTTCACATGGATCTCTATATGGATTTTTTTTTCTGGTTATCCTGACCAGGTCATTTATTTATTTGCCATAGATGCATAACTATAAATTTCACGTATTTCTTTTGTGAAGAGTCATTCCACTTCTTTTTTTTTATTTTATTTTATGTTTGTTTGTTTTTACTTTTCTTTCTATGGAATCTCAGTTTCAGATATATTATTTAAGGGAAGGACTCTCCTTGTAAACTTACTTATATGTAAGATGAATAGAAAAAAAGAATGGGGAGAAGTCTAAACTCACATAGAAACTCAAATAGTTCTACATAGACTCATATGCAAAGCTTTGTTGACTTGAATGAATTTGAGGAAAAAGATTACTTCTCCCCCTTTGCTCAGTACTTTCAACATTTCATCAAAATCTCCTTATCATCCACGCAAGTTTACAGTTTGTAAGTTATGTCTTCACTGTCATCATTCCATGTAGTACTCTGAAGTTTGAGAGCTCAATGAACATAATTCATACTGCCAAAGGCAGAATCCTGAATCTGTGAAACAACATTATAATCCCAGATGTGAAACTTGGACATAATAAACATATGTTATTATCTGTGAGAAAATATACTCTTCCGTATTTCAGAGGGAAAAAAAAAAAAGCAAAACAGAAAAGCAGATACCAGTTATCCCTTTGCATGTTCCATTATGATTCCAGATAGCCTGTGATACTACGTAATTCAGATGTAATTCCCACAAAGCTGATGAGTCAATCATAACTGATTTTTAAAAGCTTCCACGTTTATTTGATGGTCCCTGTTTTCTGTTGCAATCAAATATTTATGTTAAGAAACACTTCTAATAAAATGGAATATAAGAAATATAGCCATAGCAAAGCTATGATGATAGAGAGAAAAATGGGAGAGAGGATAATTTCAGATTTATTTCTGAATATTTTTAATGAAGTTTAATAGTATTATGACTATCAAGCCCATGAACATCATTTTTCTTCTGCTAAATATTTGTACAAGGGTTAATATTCATCACAACTATTAAATCCTTCACTGCTGAATTATATATACATGTTAACAGAAAATTCACAATGTAGGAGGAAAAGCCACAATTCTAACCTTGAATACATACATAAAAAGCATTCATTGAACTCGTTTGAACTCTAAATTGATTTTTACTAAACATCACTCAAGGCTAAGTGAATTTTAGTTAAAAAGTTACTGTGGTATCATCTGTCCCTCTAACAAGGATGTCAAAAATAGCCTCTGGTCTACTTCCAACTGAGCCCTTATCTTTTGCAGAAAACCATCTGTTGTGACATTGATGAAGATGAATTTTTTTTCTGAGTGTATTTCAAAGTATTGACATTTATTCTAGGTACTATAATATACATGTGTATTAAACCCACTTATTACCTAGTATCCATCTGTAAAATATATAAAATAATAACAATAATATTTTTGTTATAGACCAGGGAATTCAGTGAAGAAAGATTTGTAAAACCAAGTCATTTTAAGAATTCCTTAAGAGTTTCCTTCTTTTAAGAGTTCTTTTGAGAGTTCCTTCTTTTAGAGTTTCCTTTTATATCTGATCCCATGAATAGAGTGACTAGCTTCACTTGTAGAGATAACAATGGAGGAAAAAGACTCTCCTAGTGATACTGAGTTCAATTTAGACCAACCATAAGCATATGGGAACTGGAAAGAATGTTAATTTCCACTGCAGTTCATATTTACTTTGTCATATTTGTTCCATGGTTTGTATACACAGCAGAGAAACACCTGCCCAGAGACAAGACAATTGATAACACTGTCCGAACATAAAGCAACTTGTTTTTACTATTACAGAGTCTGAGTACTGTAGCAGATTGCTCAGAGAGGTTACAAAGTTGTTCAAAAACTATCTGGATATGGACCTGGGCAATCATCTTTATGTGCTCTTGCTTGAGCACGGGATTTGAACAAGATGTCCTCCAGAGGTCTCTTTCGAACTCAACCCTTCTGTGATTGTGTAAGTGAAGCAAGGAGATACAGTAAAATTAAGGTAAATGAGAAATGCAAGGATATGCAACATACTCATCAGCTACAGTTGCTGAGCTGGAAGATCATCAATGTAAGGATTAATCTCACTTTTATCCCAGTTTCCTTAGTATTTTTTAATGAAATATGTTCCTCTGCTATTCAGAATTGCCATCTATAGAAGAAAGAATACTTATCTGTTTCACCAGCCTGTTGATTAATTCATAAAGTCAGAGGTATTTCACAGCAGCATCTTGAGAACTACTAGATTTATTAATAATAAAATACTAATAATGGTAGTAATGGTAGTAAAACTGAAATAGAAGTAAAATAGGTGAGAAGCAGTGGGAGTAAAAGAGAGTTCTGAAGATTTAGTTGTGCAATTGAAGGCTAATCTTTTTTTTTTCTTTTTCTTTTTTCTCTTTTTTTTTTTTTTGTTTTTTTAATCCGAAGAATAAAAAAAAAACTAATTTTCTGCTATNNNNTTTCTTTTTCTTTTTTCTCTTTTTTTTTTTTCTGTACTTCTAATCCGAAGTATAACATAAACACTAATTTTCTGCTATTCTTGGTCTCACATAACAAAAGAATATATATTTGGTAAGAGAAGATATGTTGTATTTTTAGATGAAGCAACACGTACATATAACCACAGAGTAAGAAAAGTTGAGTATTACATCTGTTAACACTGTTAGGAAGTTAGAAGTACCCATTTCATATTCCAGGAAGATCATACTACTGGTTGTCTCTCAAGTTAAATGAACAGACAAGGAGTAGAATCTATCTTTTTCTGGTACTGTTTGTATGAGTACATTTAACTATTTATTGCATTCCACCTTAATTTTTATTTTTTTTTAAGTATACAAGTTTAGACCTAAGCTGTATATGTTAAATCAGAAAACTAAAGGAACACAACAAGAAAATCAACTCATTATTAATTGTCTTATTTTGCACTCAGGAAAAAAATGCAATGTCCTTACAATTTTTTTTCCAGTGTAATTTTTCTGTAGGCTTTTTTACTAACTAGAATAGATATTTAATTCCAAGAGTTTTATATAAATTGCCCACTATTCATAGAAACGTAATTCAAACTAGCTTTGCCTCTCCCTGAGTGAACCTGTAGCTACCAACTGAGGACAGTGGGACTCCACAGCCAAGAATACAGATCAGAAATTATAAATTAAGTTAAAGAAATCCATTTTAGCTGCAGCAACAGCATTAAAATTAATCAAAGCATAGTTTCACATGTTTATCATTTTAAGTTGGGAAGGCCCAGAGGCAGGACATATCATTGAGGTGAAGAACAGTAAGGTTGAATCTATGGTGCAGAAGTTTAGTGAAGTATAAAGAAAGATGCTAGCAAGTCACTTAAAGTCCCTGTTTGTAAAATGTGGATGATTACTTTCCTTGTCATTTGTTGTTGAGTACCAATAACATTCTTAGCAATGCACTTGAAACACTTGGATTTATAATCTTAATTATACATATAATGTAATGCAGTAGAGAGACTGCTAGGGACAAAGATGCAACATGGCGATGAAAATCTGAATAGTTTGTGCTTGCTTTCTATTTTTATACACATTTTTTTAGGTGCCTACAGCAGCCTACTCCATCCAGTCAAGCTTCACACTTTGAGAAAACATTTCTCTTCCAGTGCTTAGTAAACTGTTTTACAATAAAAAAGGGCAATACTGAACAGCAGATTACTCCAGCTACGTAAGTATTAATGAGATCTGTTTATTTTATGTTCAGTTATACTGATTTCTTATGATATTAGTAAAGATTTGGCCAAATATGGAAATTGCAACCAAGTTTAGAAATATACTGAGTAAATCATTAAATAGGGATAAGGGAATCGTAATAACAAATTTGAGTACTTCTGTGCACCTAAACGTGCAAACCTCACAAACTGCAGATACACAGAAGTCCTTGTGAAGACTCCTATCATGCTTTTAGTAACTTAAGAGTTTAAATGGTACAACACTTCACGGCCATGGTTTCAGGGAACTAGCATAGAGGTAAACAGTGGAAAAGACACAAAATACATAAACTTGTAACCAATGATTTTTATATTGTAAGAAGGAATGCAGTTTTATTTATTTAATTTATTGTTGGAGTACTACGGTACAGTCTATCTCTCTAGCAACTGTTTTTTTCAGTAACTACATTTGTGAGTGAAACTCTCTGCCACTGTTACTTCAGGAAGATGCAGCGTTACAGTGGACACACAAAAAAATTCTATAGATGCCAGAAAACACAGATTTTAAGTCTTAGATCTAGTGAGATTATAGAGAGAGATTTTGGTGTTTCAGTGGCTAGAAATAGAAAACATAAACTGTAAAAAGCAACAAATAATGAGATTTTCTGTCATGCTGGAAACTGGATTGTATTTGCCCAGTGAAACAAAGCTTTCCAAGCATGCTTATAGAAACTGAAATTATGCTGCCAAGTTCTTTGTTTTCAGCACTTGCCTGTACAGCTTATACTAATCTAATATAAATGCTAACAAGAGTAACTCATTAACTGTGTTGGCAGTATCACATTTTATTTCAGGTAATTAACAAATGTTCAGGTTACAAAACAGTAAAGACCTTCCAATGTGTGACTGTATCAAACAAGGTAGGATGGTGCTAATGTTTTGATAATAATTTTTTTAGAAATAAAGAGAATATTGTAATATATTTTGCAAACCAAAGCCATGGAAGTTTTGTTTGCTTGTTTGTTTAAAAATAAAAAAATAAAAACAGTTATTATATGCACCTGTAAGACTGATAAAAATAATCAAGTATACACAAGTAGCTACAAAAATTTAAAAAATAAATACAAATTGTAAGCAAACGTCTGTCATGTTCAGCATTTTCTGACACAGACACTGGGGGCTACTTAGAACTCACAAGTGGAAAATTTGTAACAGCTGGAATGATTACACAAGAAAACACATCATTAACACTGCATATAGCAATTTCTCTGATATTGTTTTCTGTTACAGTCTTTTTGTGCATGAAAATAGATGTATTTTTTAAATTTTAAGTAGTTTTCATTGATATATTTCCACAAGTTACTAAAAATGGAAATTGTAATCATTGCATTTCCCTAAACTGTTCAATAGTCTTCTCCAGAATAAGAACTTTCATAGTTATCTGACTTCAAATAATTATGTTGTGCTCGGGCACTTCATGATTCTCTTATAATTCTTATAATTCTTATTTATTTTTTTTCCCTAAACTGATAAGAAAAAAATACACAGAGAAGCTAAAAGCTAAAAATACAGTTTCTTCTTTTTCAAGTAAAACTAGAAATGTCAGGTTATTTTCTTAACAAAATATTCTCAAGCAGCAACTCTTTTATCCCATTTCCACCTCTATTTAGAAAACTCCCTTAATATCTACCTGTTTAAAAAAATGAAATTGGCCAAGCAACAACAAACCATTTAATTAAATAGAGGAATAATAATGGTCTTAATTTTTCTCTGTATTACTCTTGAGGTAGTCCACATAGTAGGTGTTCACATGAAATACACTTCTTACTCCATCAAAACTCCTGAAAAGCAAGACTGGGTTCTACATTGCTCCCTAGTGGCATCTGAATTCAATTCAAGTCCTCGCTGAAGCTAAGAGAGAAATTTTGTAATGTTTTAATGCCAAATGGGGAGCGACAGTATTTTTTTTTCCAAACTGCCAGAGGTAGGGATTTCTGTCTGTTCTTGTAGCATGTCAGCTGCAAGAGTGGTCAGCAATTAAGGTACAGCTTTTAACACTGTGGTGCAATCCTTNCTTATAGAAACTGAAATTATGCTGCCAAGTTCTTTGTTTTCAGCACTTGCCTGTACAGCTTATACTAATCTAATATAAATGCTAACAAGAGTAACTCATTAACTGTGTTGGCAGTATCACATTTTATTTCAGGTAATTAACAAATGTTCAGGTTACAAAACAGTAAAGACCTTCCAATGTGTGACTGTATCAAACAAGGTAGGATGGTGCTAATGTTTTGATAATAATTTTTTTAGAAATAAAGAGAATATTGTAATATATTTTGCAAACCAAAGCCATGGAAGTTTTGTTTGCTTGTTTGTTTAAAAATAAAAAAATAAAAACAGTTATTATATGCACCTGTAAGACTGATAAAAATAATCAAGTATACACAAGTAGCTACAAAAATTTAAAAAATAAATACAAATTGTAAGCAAACGTCTGTCATGTTCAGTATTTTCTGACACAGACACTGGGGGCTACTTAGAACTCACAAGTGGAAAATTTGTAACAGCTGGAATGATTACACAAGAAAACACATCATTAACACTGCATATAGCAATTTCTCTGATATTGTTTTCTGTTACAGTCTTTTTGTGCATGAAAATAGATGTATTTTTTAAATTTTAAGTAGTTTTCATTGATATATTTCCACAAGTTACTAAAAATGGAAATTGTAATCATTGCATTTCCCTAAACTGTTCAATAGTCTTCTCCAGAATAAGAACTTTCATAGTTATCTGACTTCAAATAATTATGTTGTGCTCGGGCACTTCATGATTCTCTTATAATTCTTATAATTCTTATTTATTTTTTTTCCCTAAACTGATAAGAAAAAAATACACAGAGAAGCTAAAAGCTAAAAATACAGTTTCTTCTTTTTCAAGTAAAACTAGAAATGTCAGGTTATTTTCTTAACAAAATATTCTCAAGCAGCAACTCTTTTATCCCATTTCCACCTCTATTTAGAAAACTCCCTTAATATCTACCTGTTTAAAAAAATGAAATTGGCCAAGCAACAACAAACCATTTAATTAAATAGAGGAATAATAATGGTCTTAATTTTTCTCTGTATTACTCTTGAGGTAGTCCACATAGTAGGTGTTCACATGAAATACACTTCTTACTCCATCAAAACTCCTGAAAAGCAAGACTGGGTTCTACATTGCTCCCTAGTGGCATCTGAATTCAATTCAAGTCCTCGCTGAAGCTAAGAGAGAAATTTTGTAATGTTTTAATGCCAAATGGGGAGCGACAGTATTTTTTTTTCCAAACTGCCAGAGGTAGGGATTTCTGTCTGTTCTTGTAGCATGTCAGCTGCAAGAGTGGTCAGCAATTAAGGTACAGCTTTTAACACTGTGGTGCAATCCTTCCCTCCATATTTTATCTCTTCTGTGTTGTGCTTTGTGTGTAATGCTTGGCACCAATGGACACTTCTTGACTGTGCTAACAGATCATTAACAGAAAAAAAAAATACGACTTAAATAAGCAACAGTGTATCCTAATAACTAATATATTAGTGTAAATAAATGCAGAAAATAACATATCCAACCATGATTAATCTCTTGGATATTGACTACTACTGCCATATGAATTACAATAATTGCATATGTGCTAGATTTTTAAAACATATTTTAATTATTATTATTATTACTATTACTATTATTATCATTATCTCCTCAGTTTTCATGTTCTATATTCCCAAAATATGTTGAAATTTTAAATATTGTGTTATATACGAACATTTCTGACATTATTTGTTGCCTGAACATACCTTTGCATGTTGTCCTACATGCTTTGCCTTGTACAAAGCAAATTCTAAATGAAAGACCTTTATGTCCTCTGTTAAAAATCAGATTCAAAGCAGAACTGTTTTGTTACCTTCAAGTGGTAGTCTCATTATTAAATACATTTTACAGGTGAGATTAATTCGCAGTTTCACAAAGTCCTCTTATGATCTAGATAGCAAAATTAAAGGGTGAGGAAAGGCAGGCTCTAAAAAAGTTTTCTGGATTGGAATAACTATGCCATCTTCAGAAAGGAAGGCTGCAAGTGAGCTGCAGTGATTATCACCTAGCTCATCTTGCAGACAACAGAACCAATTCGTGCAACACTCCTGACTCCTCTCTGTATCATTACTCATACCCTCCAGTCAATAGCAATTCTTCAGCCCTCTAAGACAAATTATTTTAGTGCCTCACTATTCTTACTGCTTTTATCTTTTTCTTTACATCCCTTTTCTTTAAGAATTTGAAACTTATTCTTGTGCAGTATGCAGCCAACCTACAGAAAGTTTTAGACTTCCACTCATCTGAAAATAAGTATCCTGTCTTTTTTACATTTATTTTCAGACTGAACAACAAGTTCTTCAAGTTTTCATGGAAAGTTAAGTTTCTCTAGCCTTCTGATGGTTCATTGTTTCTCTCTGGATTTTTATCATTAGAGAGAGATTCTTAAACAGTAGAAAATTTTTACTGCTCAGCAAACCGAGTAGTATCTGCACCTGATATCACAGATCTCTCCTGTATTACCAGCGTTATGTTCAGATTATTTAAATTTGCTAGAGTATTCTTCAGTTCTGGAAATTTTAAACGTGGTAGCACTGACAGAAAAGATGCTGCCACATATGAGAACCGGTATGAGACCATCCTCCATTAGCAACTCTTAATGCATTTGCTAAATGACAGCTGTGAAGGTTTATAATGTTTGCTGAGCTTCCTTACGTTTTATGCAAAACATTTTGTGCACGCACTTCAGTGCTTATCTGAATCTCTATTTTTCATTTTTATACCTATATTTAATTACGTGTTAGTGCCAGGGTAGCAAAATGAGTGCAAGTTATTTCTCAAGAATGGGGTAGACAACTTCTGAAGAACAGGACATTGCACATCAAAATAGATACAGATATTTAGGGGACAACAGTATGCCAAGTTGGTAAGAAGAGGGGAAGTTCAAGAGTAGTAACAGGCTTTTGACTTGCCACTGATGCTTTTTCTCCAGCTTCCTATAAACCTTTCCTCAGTAAAGAAAAAATAGCTAGGTTGAGTTCTCCAGTGAGGTATACTGCTGTCAAATGGTCAGAGAACTGCCTGTGAAATACCTTTCAGTTATAAAAAACTGTATCAGAAACACCAGTAATCAAGACATTCTGGCTGAACATGGCCTTTACAGAAATATTCCCTTGCAAAGCATGGTGTTTATTCTTGATAGCCTTATACCTAGCTTTGAAAACAAACTGCTTGGTCCTTAGTAAACTAGGTTTTAAAGCTCTTTTTCATGTAGTCTTTGGATGCAATGTTCTAAGTGTTCTCTACAAAGAATATTTTCGAAGGAACAAGAAAAATATGTAAATTAAAGCATCTTGGATGATCTTCTGGGAGTCAAGAAGGCTGAATAATATTTATGCACTGTTCATTCTATTTCAAGTGAAATGCTATAGCATCCCTTTGTGAAAATGCTTAGTTTAATTTTGAATGTAGTATTTTCTATTTGTTCAGAGCTGATTCCTTTTCTGGGGTTTAAAATCAAAGGACATGAGAAGATAACGAAGCTTTTTCTTTGAATGCCTGAAACTGTAGCTTTGCTGAGGGAGGTGGGACAGTGATAAAATCAGTGTTCTTTTCCTCTGTAGAATGATAAGGAGGAAAAAAATAAACTTAGTATTGCTAATGAAAAACGTGTTAGTTGATAACAAAGGTGTATGTTAAAGACTGAGCATACTGCCAGTTACAAGGCATAGACTATTTTACATACCTCCAACTACTAAGTTTTATATTTAATACTAAACTACATGGATTGTGGTAATTATTTCACCAAAAAAAAAAAAAAAGAAAGAAAATTAGACATTATAAACAAAAACTGTGAGACTCCCAGGGTAAATTCTGAATGGATTATTCTACATAGCAAAATAGAAAAGAGTAAACACTGTCAAACAGTATCATTTTCATCTCCACAGAGAGGCTAAATGAAACACTTTGTTTTGTTAAAAACACAATTTCCTGGCAAAATCATTTTAGCAGAATTTTTTCATCCAATTTTCCTTACAACCTGTGCTTTGTTTCACTGCTGCAGAGGCAGAAGTCTAAATGTTGTATCTTTAAGCTGATGTGAAGAAGGAAAGAGATTTAGAGATTTCTTAATTCAAAGAGGAACCAAGGACAGTATCTAGAAAACAGCAGCATTATATTTAGCCCTGATCCCAAAGGAATTGAAAAAGATCATCCCTCCATAGATCACGATTGTTTTCCCTTACTGAAATTGTATCACTTTAGAACATTGCTACTATTTCCGAGTCTTGGAAGCCTTGATCCCATTGCCCTAAGTTTCACTCAGAGAATAACTTATATCACACTGTCTGAAAGATGGCTTCCTGCTTTATTATTAAACATAACCTTTACCTCTGATTCTTTATAGGAAATAACTTAGTTTTTCATTTTGAGAAGACTTTTAGTTAAGGGAAATGTGAAGTTACCAGCCTTTATTACCTAAACTGGAATGCTTATTAAAACTTCACTCTATTTATTAATAGCTTTAAATTTCAATATTTCATTTAGTACTGTTACTATTAATACAAAATAATAAAAGTAATTATGCGTATTAGGGATAAATAATGACACGGAAGATGAAAGACAGCAGTGTTTTCAGTTGAGAGACATTATGTTCAGACAATTTCCACATTATGTTGCTGACAAAATACTTTATCTTCATTTCTCAGGTTTCTTTCTGCCTTAATTATAAGTGTAAATTACTGCTTAACTGGTTATTTACCTCAAAAGTGTTGAGATATTTCGCATTAGTAAAGTTTATGGGAAAAAAATATTGTATTTCTGATTCATTATTATTATGGTCATCCTAATTCAGTTTTCATATAATTAATTGCATTAAATCAGAGATGATAATAGGAGCACACCATAGATAACTACAAGTTGTTAGCTTATAATGTGTTTTTCATCATCCCTTTCCCCTGTCAGAATAACTTCTTGTGTGGCACCATGTCAAGAATTACTTCATTTATGTTTTCTTGAAGAGTTAATTAACCTGCTAAGTTCTAACATAGACTTCTGACGTTATTGATGAGTTTAATCTATTTTTACCCACTTTCATCACTTCTATAATCTCTAAAATCTCTTACTGAGTTGAAACAAATGTCTATTGTTGAGCGGATCTGTTCTGTCTTTTCTTCTTTAAACGTAAGTTCTATATATGTAATAAATCATTCATAAGGCCTGATATTTGACTTGATAGATGTATGAATATTCTCAAGAGACCAGAAATTTCATCTCCTTCTGGTTTGGAGATTATATAATCATCTCAGGTTGAGCACATTTAGCAAAAGCAGTCATATTCACGAGATGAAGGAGTGTTTCATCATCACAGACCTATTCTTCACATGCTTCTCTTGACAGGTTATGTGGTAAAGACAGACATTTTGCACTTTACACTGGTTAGGTAGCAGTGCTGGTTAGGTAGCTGTTGAGCCCAGCTGTACAAGGCTGGAAACTGCACATGGAAATGTAGCCCCCTGAATGCTTCATCCACTTTAGACATGGAAATTTCCATTTTAGTGTTTACATTTTCATTCTCCACTTTGGCTTCGTGCACAGAAAATTCAGAGTCCTTAATAAAGACTTGTACATAGCATTATCTTGCTTTCAAATTAAAACTAAATTTTCTGTGTTCCTATTTCTACAAGGATAACTGCTGTTTCTCCTACTTTTTGAAATTATTTTTATCTAAGCAGTTCCTTTATGACTGTCAATATACTTTGAAAATTTTAATTTATTACAATTCTGACAGTTGCTATTTCTTCTCTATCTTTGGCTTTTAAGATTATGAGGTTGTTGGTTCTGTTTTTATTTCTTGATAGCACTTTTTTCTTCTTCATTCTCTCTTGCACCTACGTTCACCTTAACTGGCAACATATCTGTCATGGGATTATCAAGCAACCGCTCGGTCTCTATAAAAATACCACCCTGAATGAAAATTTTCTAATATGAGTAGTCCACAGTGATAGGTGACTCTGGAACAAACTACATATTACTAGAAGTTCAAATGTTTTGCTGAAACATTATTTATATACAAGAAATTTTGTAGTCTAGACTTGCTTTCTGCACCTGGAAATACAGAATTTCAACATCTGATGAAGCTCTTGTGTCTTACTATCTTGAAAGGATCCTGTCTTACAGTTATCTTAGACTCATAGAGTATCCCGAGTTGGAAGGGACCCACAAGGACCATCACATGCAAACTTGGCTCTACAGAGCACCACCCATAAATCAGATCATATGTCTCAGAGTACTGTTCAGACACTTCTTGAACTCTCAGAAGTTCGGTGCCATGACCACTTCCAAGGGGATCCTCTGCCAGTGCCCAGAAACCCTCTTGGTGAAGAACCTTTTCCTGATACCCAGTGTGATCTGAAACACACTACCAGTGAGAATAACAGCAAACATCTGAAAAGTCTCTCTACCAAATTGTAGCTGTGGTTCTTCGGGGAACTGCCATCACTTCAGAATTCCCAACAAGGTTTTAATCCTTCAAACATTAATAAAACTGCTATTAGGAGACACACATAAGTGGTCCTAGCTATGCTAATTTTTGCCTCTTGTATGCACAGCTTTAATACATAAATTTATTCAGAGGTCTCTGACCTCGTGCAAATGAGAAATTCGTATATATATATGTGAATATAGGATTGGTAACAAGACAAAAAAATACTTCTGTCTTTCGCTACAGTTCTTTAGAATCATAGAACAGAATCATAGAATCACCAAAGTTAGAAAAGAATTCCAAGATTGTCCAGTCCCCAACCGTCTACCTACCACAAATATTTTCCACTAAATTGTGTTCCCCAGTAGNCGGCAACGATCTGAGGAGGAACAGTAACTGTACTAAATCTAACAGAGTCAAACAATTGGGAGAGAGAAGAGTTTCCAAACCAACTCTGTGAACTTACGTTAGTAAAACTGCAGGGCAAGCACACGCGCTGTATCTCCGCAGCAGGNCGAACACCTCCAGGGATGGTGACTCCACTACCTCACTGGGCAGCTGGTTCCAGTGCCTCACCAGCCTTTTGTAAAAGAAATTTTTCCTAGCATCAAACCTGAATCTCCCCTGGCACAAGTTGAGGCCATTCCATCTAGTCCCGTTGTTTGTTGTGTGGAAGAAGATGCTGACCTCCACCTCATAGCAGTCTCCTTTCAGGTAGTAGTAGAGAGTGAAAAGGTCTTCCCTGGGCCTTTTCTTCTCTGAAATAAATATACTCAGTTCCCTCAGTTGCTCTTCATAAGACATATTCTTCAGATCTCTCACCACCTTCATTGCCCTTTTCTGGACATGTTTCAGGTCCTAGATGTTTTTCTGATAAAGAGAGGCCCAAAACTGAACATAATATTCAAGTGGGAGCCTCATCAGTTCTAAGTACAGAAAGGTTATCTTTTCCCTGCTCCTGCTGGTAACGCTATTTCTGATACAAGTCAGGATGCCACTGGCCTTCTTCGCTACCTGGGCACACAAATCCAGCCAGCTCCTACCCTTCTGCAAGGATAGAAATTACAAGGAAGAAGAGAAGAATTGCAAATCAAAATGACTGTATAATAGTGACACCAAAAGCTGCGTGCTTTTTTTTTTTTTTTTTTCCCGAGGCAAAAATAACTCATAGACTGCTTTCCATCATCTTGTGGATGTCTAGCCATGTCCTAGGGAGCAACAATATGGCACACACAGTTGCTTGGGAAGATGTAACTGTGAACATTTTTTCTTCTTTTCCATGAATTCATAATTCTGAGCATGGCATTGCACATTATAGAATATCCCTTTGCTCGGTTGAGATCATTTATTCTGGCTGTATCTCTTCCCACCCTCCTGACCATCCTAACCTCCTCACTGGAGTAACAGAACTGGCAAAAAAGTAAGCTTGGACATTGTATAAACCAAAACACTAGGGTATTATCAACACTTCATAACTACAAAGTGCAGCACCATTGTCATGATAAAAGTTGACTCCATCTTAGCCAGATCTAGTACAAATATGGAGTACATTGATTCATTAGGATGACAATTTCTAAT
>VXAB01008316.1:20649-34822 GCA_013399175.1 Odontophorus gujanensis | reverse complement strand
AAGCACACGCGCTGTATCTCCGCAGCAGGCGAGAGAGCGCGCCGAGGGAGAGCGAGGCTGGCGTCCGGTGCGGAGCTCCGCCCCTCTGCCGCTCCCCGCCACAGCACTAGCTCCTCCACTCCCTGCATCATGTTCTGATGTGGAATACCGGCATCAAAACCACAACACCATTGTTCACCACCGTGATTCAGGTGGATTTGACAAAGCAAAAGCAAAGAGCTTATATGGTACCTTATCTTTTGATGAACATCAAAGTACAAAATTCTTTAACAGCTGGAAATTAGAAATAACAGAAAACAGTGAAGAGAATTAAGCAGATCCGGTTCTTTCCACTGTGCTATTTTATTTTTCTCCTCTCAAATATTTTACTTTTTGCTTTTGACTTAGACAAAATAATATGACAACGATATGATAAGAGAAAAAATGGGCAAATATTTATTCATATGGTATGAAAGCGCTCATTATAAGCATAATTTGAACAAGTTTTTAAAACATTAATTACGTATTTGGCAAGAAAACTGACATTAATCTCCCACAGTTCAGCAGTGATTTTTTCTGAGAGCTCTATTAACAACATTGGAAGAATATTAGTAACTACTAAAAAACACGATACCTGTATTCCATTATCATTGAATTATTATTATTTCATTTCAAATGTTGCAATCACTTCAGTGAAGCGTATACCTGAAAGTGACAGACCAAACTGCATATCTCTATTGCTGATGCTACACTGCTACATAGACAACACAGTGTTGCTTTTTCACAAATAGGCTTCTAGGGAAACAGTCAAGTCACAAGAACTACTTTGTTCTTAATTGGACAGAATGTCTTAAGTAGGAGACCATTCACACAGTTTCATGCTGAATGAAACACCTAGATCAACTAAATTTGAATAGTTTGAAACTTCTGGTTTCCTATGCTGTGAACTGCAGGTACAGCTGATATACTTTCATAAAGATTAAGCTGCTTAATCAGCTTCAATTTAGAACTAGTTCAAATGTAGCCACCCCTGTCACTTTCTTTTTCATCCAACTTAATCACTTCAGAATCTTTCTGGCATTGACAGCATCACTAGTCTGCCACTTTGCAGATTACATGAATGAGAAACTTTAATGTTAAAGGAGAGAGGGAGGCTGAAGAAGCCTAGGAACAGAAGGAATTGATATACAGATCTCAAAAGGTCACAGGAGAACTTGATTCTAGCTTGGAAAAACATTAGACATGCATAAACCTATGCAAGGAAACAAGCATCCATCAGAGCCAAGTTAAAACAGAAGAACTGTTATCACCTTTAAAGCATCAGTTCAGATAGTACTGATTACCATCAGTACTAGATATTGTACTACAGCCAAATAAAGGAGCACAGATTTGGAAAGAATAAAGGGCTTAGAACTGAAGCTAAATAATAACCTTGAACATCAGGAAAACACATGTAAAACTTAGAGCTCTGTACAAATTAGAGTATCATAATACCAGTTTTCCCCATCTTGGGTGAAGATAGGGACAGAAAGGAATACTCCAGGAAATCAAGATTTTTCAAGAGCTGGCAGCTGTACAGAAAAGAGTAGCAACCTTCCAAGTTCAAAGGTAAGAGGTGTATAACTTCTGAACTATGCCTGAGAGTGGAAAACAGTGTTTTGGAAGAAAAATGTTTATTTTTATTCATTTTGTGGAGACTGACTTGTGATTTTGCAAGTTGATGATTTCTATTTTAGGCTTTAATGTGCAACTGTGTGATGTTTTCTGTTGCAGATGTCATCACCTTGATTTCCTTTTAAGAAATTAAATAGAATGATTTCTTCCATTTAAGAGCAAGGCTATATTCCTGTATTTAGTTATTTCTGTAAACTGATTACACATTTTTCTGCTTAAAATAATTAATTTCTAGGCAAATTTTTGCAAGAGTAAGCTTTAGTGTTATGCCTTCTTTTTTTGGTAGTTTCTATATGCTACTTCTGCCTCCTTATGTTGCCTAATGCAGTGCAGGGATTTCAGTCCATTGTGGGTGTACTAGAACAGGTCTATGCAGTACATAAGAAAATGGTATCAGAAATACTAACACCAAGAACAAGGTGGTTGTGAACAGCAAGGTATGGCACCTTTCCTAGCATTTCCGAGCAGATGCTGCACTAATACTCATTCCACTTTCACAATTACATCCAGAAGGAGACTCAAATCTATCTGCAGATAACTGCATTTCACTCTGCAAAGATGCCCTTATTCTTCACAGATTTGAAAAAAAAATGTTATTGTAAAAGTGCAATAAGCTTCTTATCCTTCACACAAACTGAGTTCAGGTTTATAATTCAAGTTATAATTTCAGTTATAGTAACAACAGTCAGGTTTGATATTGCAGATATACGTTTGAAATATGTCAGAATACGCACAACAGAGATGAATTGGAATTTCACAGGGAGGGTGGAAAGTAGTTTCACTAGTTTGTTCCCACATGCCACAACTGTTCTTCCCACCTCTCACCTACCTCTATGAATTCCTACTTTGTGCTCCTTTTGCTATTATATTTTTTCTACTTTATTTAGCTCACAGTGGCATTTACTAAGTTTAAGGATATGAACTGACAACCCAAAATACTCTGAAACAGAACAAATCCAAATCAGACTTTCACCAACAATAAATAAATACAGGACATGCCTTGTCTTTCTATTAATGAAAGGAGGTAAATTTTAGAGATCAACCACTGATAGTTGAGAAATGTGTGACACCCATTCAATATTGTACTTCATCCTTGTTTTCCTTGGTGCATATGTGAAAAGGCTGGTATTTATGTACCACATCCTTTTGAAAACACATAGAGGCAACAGATCAGAAAGTAGGAACTCCAGTGAAACTGTAGAGAAAATCTGTTTACTTGTAAATTTTTTTTCTGGAGCTAGGATAAATGTAGCAGTAGCTCAGGTTAATCATAGGTAATTATGTTGTAATTCTGCCCCCATGCATGTCTCTGAACTGTCATTTTCAAAGTTTGCTTGTTTTCTGGTGATAAGAGTAGATGTTCAAAACCACAAGTTTTCAGAAAATTTTAAACAAATCAGCACAATTTAGACAGACATAGTGATACATACAGTTATATTTGATGACTTACAAAAAGATTTTTCCTCAACACTGAAAGGCTGTTTGCTTAGATAAATATTTTAATTAAAACAAATATGCCAAAAACAAAAGTGGTTTACTGTTTATTTGTCTAAAAGTTATGAAAATAATGGGTGGATATTATAGACCCAAATGGAATTATTTGCAATTATAACCTTTACTCATTGTCGTACATCTCTGTGTAATGCTTTTTAAAAATAATGCTTCTGTTTCAGAAATGTCACACTACTGGATAGTTTAGTCGTCCTTTGAACTGAACTGTTCATTTTATAAAGATTTTCCTCTACATCAGAGACACTTTCCTATGACAAATTTCTTATAATCATTTGACTTTTCAAAGCATTTATTCCATGTGGATTTGTATGTCAAAATACTAAGTGCCCGTCTATTCATGTAGTTATCTCTGTATTCTAATATTTTTCTCCATCTTTCTTATTAATGTGTACCATATATAGACTTCTAAAGATGATCTTGTAAGAATATGCTCCTACTAGTTGAACCTTTGTGTAACAATAGAACAAAAGCTAACTTTATGCCAGTTATAATAAGCAGTTTATCTGTTATCACTCAGAATATATTCAGTTTTCCTTTTTATTTTCCCAAAACTTGTGTCTGATATCAAAAGCATGCAAAACAATCAGAGTTGCCACATTCATCCTTTTGGCAGTGCATTTATAAGATAAAATCCTTTTAATACTTTTTGTTCTGAGGCTGTATTTTAAATAGCCCGAAAAAGTGATTTCCTGCATGAAGAGAGAAGTCATGTTCAATAAAAATATAACATATTCCAGAAAGAAAAGACAAATAACCAAGTTACTGGAAGAATAAAATAAATAAGTAAATAAATAAAATGGGGAATAAAAGGAGAGAGAGAGCAATTGAAATACATTTGTAATTAATAAACGAGGGTTCTCTCTTTGTTATCCTGCCAAGTTGCAGTTATGAATGAATACATTTTGCTCTATGATGGTATGGGCATTCAAATGAAATGATATCAACAGGAGAATTACATTCCTGGCATATAAAAAATGACAGTTCTTCCTGTATCCTTAATTTTCTTTGACAAATCATTAAAAGTACTTAGATTAAGTACCTAAATAAATTAATTAAAATCTATGTGTTGCACTTACGAAGAAGAATTCTAAGTACTGAGTCTCATAGACTCCCATAAATGGCAAAGGTCCTGTAATTGTAATCATCTGAGAGCACATGATCTTAAAATAAATCTAAAAATGTCATGTTTAATGTTGTATTGGGTTTAATTATTACATTTCAGCCTGAAAAGGAATTTGTAAAACAACTAATTTTGAAGTCATTACTAATTTCTCAATATACATGGAAAGATTTGTTTGTTTGTTTTCACTACTATTATTTATTAATGCGAAGAGATTTTATTCAAAAATCAATATCTATACAGCTGAATAGTTGCTTTCTTAGGGTACAAGTCAAGTAAAAAGATAGAAGCCTGTTGTGAGTGAAAAAAAAAACACCTTTAATTTTGACCATCCCTAGCGCTGTTCAAGAAGCGTTTAGATGAGGTGCTAAGGGATTTGATTTAGTAGTTTAGTGGGTAGGGATGGTGATAGGAGGATGGTTGGACTAGATGATCTTGTGGGTCCTTTCCAACCTAATGTATCTATGGATCTATGACTGTATGAATAAATTCAAGGGAGAATAAATTTAACCTTTTTTCTTTCTGTGAAGCAATATTCTTGTAATTTAGTTTTTCTGAAAACCAGCTAAAGACTGAGAAACAGAAAATGAACACTGATATTAAAAAACAAGCCAACAAGCAAAGGAAAAAAAAAACAACACATTCTATTTACATAGAGTTTATCATTTTTAGGGTGATGATACAGAAATTAATGTTTTATATCTGACTTAGGATGGAACATCAAATAATTTGTTTACTCTAATTTTACTTTCCTATTGCCTATAGACTTCAAGTGCAATATCTCATATAATATTGTCTCATTCATGACACTATTCTGTTTCTCATTTTCAGTGTAATATACACTAGCTCAAATACAGCTATCACCTACGTTCTCAGGAGTTAACTGTGACTGGACTCAGAAGAGATCCAGATGGCTAGAATTTTTTTTAACAATCTCTCAGCCTACACTTATCTTCCCAAACACACATTCAGAGGATGCACGTAGCAAGAAGAATTAGGATTTTTTTTTTTTTCAGATTCCTCCATTTCATTCATATTCTAAAGATGTTCAGAATGTTTCTTTTCTGACTGTTGCTTGAAAGTTACACAAACAAATCAAATAAACTGATAATGTGACTAAGTTTACAAGGAAAATGGTCCATTTATCTTTAGGTAAAATTATACAGACTGCAAAAGGGGAATGAAGAACAATTAAACAACCTTAAATAACTTTTACTAATAGTAGTATTAAATACTACTAGGAAAAATAGAGTTATGTAAAAAATGTTATTTCCTCAGCATAAGTAGGCCTTTCAATATATCTGTTTCATATTATGTTTATGTTACCAAAGAGAGAGAAAACAATTTATACATCTCTGTATAGCAGTTCACAATAACTTTACATCAGAATAGGAGCAGAATCCTTTTATTTTTATTTTTGTTTTCCTTTGCAGATAAAGAAGGGGCTAAAAAAGGTCTCTGGTTTTATTTTTATTTACTATTGTTATTATTATTTAATACTATTCCCTTTATTTTGGGGAATGTTATCAATGGCCAAAATGTTGCTTTGAAAGACCAGGAGAATTAACAAACTCAATGTTTAGGGGAAAAAAAAAAACAGCAGATAAAATATTTAAACTCTATGTTCCAAAACTTTTAAATAGATAAGAAACAAATACCCTTCAAAAAGATAAAGGAAGTTCTCTTTGTGAAAGATGCACAAGTTCACAGATTGTTACAAAATAACAATAGAATTCTTTATTCAATACAAATTAGAGAAGACCATTGTTTCCCTTTTGAGTCTTCACAAACCACTAGTAATATGAAGAGGAAAAAAAAGGCAGGAAAGAGCAGTTAACAGTTAGTAAGGGTTAACAATGTGTCTTTATGTGTGAATGTGAACTTGCAAACACAGCTTCATGGAAAAAAAAACAACAGTGTTAGAAACAAAAACATTGCATCAGCATATGCCATTTGTTAATATCAACATAACTGAAGAAAAAAATATGATGGATACTTATCCAATATAGCAAGGATTAAATCTCTGTACTGCCTATGGCCAAGGGAATTTTGTTTGTTTTCTCTTTTAATTGAAATGGGAAATAATAGAATCATTCTTAGTACCTCTTCCTTTCTTCCGCCCACTCCCACCACCCAGCCAGCATGTTACTTCTTCTCTTCAGGCATAACATATCCCATTGCAGCCCAACAACAAGAGGCAGAAGTATGACATATTTCAAAGGAGCTATGCATATTTAATGGGCAAAAAAAATAACCTGCTGGTAGACAGCAGACACAAATACAACAGTATTTGTGGACTGCTTTAATAGCTGTCCCCCCGAATACATACCTTTTGTCAGAACACATTGTTTGAACTAGCCTTATGTATCTGGTTATATGAAATGGCATATGTCTGAACCCAGAAGGCTGTTCAGCAAACAATGCCCTGTCATGTGATATGACATATGTATGCACCCAGGCTGTAGAGCTGCCACATTAATAAGGGTTTTTTAGACATAACAGATGAGTTCTCTATTTATATGATACTTTATAAGAACATTTTCTGTTACTTTACACTTGTGATAAGGAGACAACAAAAAAGGGAGAGTAGAAAATAAGTTCTTACTGCTGCCTTCTTCCTCCTCTGCTAAAAAATCTATCTGCATAAGAAAATGTATGTGATACTTAACATGTCTGAATTTAATTCAACAACTCTCTAATTATGGTCTCCTAAGAGATGCCATTTATATGACCCTCTGCCATTTTCTGAAGTGATGCAGTTATGAAGTTAAGTATCTTGCAGAAACTTCTGATAACACAGGAGCTGTGTGAGCTAATCTGATGCAATTCAATCACTCCCGTGGAGATATATAGTAGAATAACTTTAAAGCATTGCAGAGTATATCTATTCAGTAGGCAATCAGTCAGAGAAAAGTGAATGTTCTCTATTTCTGTAGGTACACTTTCTTCCACCTCTCCTTCAAATTAACAGCTCTTAAATAAACCATATCTATCAACAGTAAACAGAGTAATTTATAAGTAACAAAATCATGGGGAAATACTCATAGTGCTTATTAGGATCAGCAAACCCCAGCAAGCATTTATGGTGTCCAGCTATAAAATACTGAACACATAAAATTCAATCTTGTTACAAAATTATAAGGTTTTAACTGTGGTAGTTAGATATTAATTGTGAAAAAAGCCAGAAAGCATCTGTTGTTATACCTACTCTATAGGATCTATATTTTACTTCATTTACCAAGGACTCACAGCCTCTGCATGGCTGGAGAGGAAATGTTCTCTGCCCCACTTGCTGGCCATCCTAACAACGCAACAGTGTGTGGCACTTCCTTTGAGCAGAGTTCTTGAAAGGCTGTGAAATCTTCCTGGCACACTGGCCAGGCATGTTTTTGGATTCAAACCATGGAACTGGATGGGTTTCTCCTGATAGCACAGCGACATCAAGGTGCTGTCAGAGTTCATTATTTTTAGATGTGCACTTAAGAATCATTAAAGATTTTAAAAAGAGTGTTTAGATAGATTTCTCATGACAGCCTGACAAATCTCAAGTAAAATGCATCTCTGGTGGGGGGGTAAAGTAGTATAGGAAGAAAATCTGGGAGATGAAAAAAAAAATGAGGATGCACCTAAGAATGGGATGAAGAGAAATAAACTAGGTACAAACCTAATTTATTTGGGCAGAGTTTTTTAGTTCTTTTTTTTCATTTTTGCTATGTATTTTTTTCCAGCTCACATGTAGAATCTGTAAGCTTTCATCATTCGAGAAGCCAAGTTTGAATATCAGTAGCAAATTTTGTTCTGGCAAGGCATTAAAACTTGGACATTCTAAAATGAAGATATTTATTGTTCCACATGCCTTATGAGCATCTGGATCTCATTCCAGAACAAATTCATTGATTTAGACACAGTATTTGACACTGTAAATTGTTCCAGTTAGTTAATTATTGCCACTGTCTTAAGCGTATGCTTATGCTTTTAAGTGTTCTAAGTGTATGCCTCAATTCTCATTTGAATGAATGCCATTTCAGAAGCATCCAGCTACTGCATCTTCTTTTAACTTTGCACAACAAAACTGAGACAGAGCTGTTTATGCATAAATATCTGATGAGAGAGAATGAAGACGAGGATGCCAAATTTTTCTCAGTGGTGCCCAGTGACAGGACAAGATGCAATGGGCACAAACTAAAGAACATGAAGTTTCATCTGAACACAATAGAATACTTTTTAACGTGAAGGGAGCCAAAAACCATCACAGACTGCCCAGAGAGGCTGTGGAATCTCCAGTCATGGAGTTATTCAAAATGCAACTAGACTCAGTCCCAGCTAACCTGTTGTAGACGAACCTGTTTAGGCAAGTGTACAAAATCTGGCTGGGATGGACTAAACTTTCCACAAAGAAGATACAGTGCTGTGCTTTGCACTTGTAACTAGAAAAGCACTTACATCACACCAACATTTTGGCTGTTACAGAGCAGCGCTAGTAGAGTAAGACGTTTTCTCGCTAACCCACCTCCTCCAAAAGGTCTGTGGACTGTGGGTGGGTAGGGCACATGGCCAGAACTGCTGACCTAAACTGACTAAAAGGATGTTTCATAATGCACAGCAGCACACTCAGCAATAAATATGGGGAGAGGGATAGAAAAAGAGCAGCATAGAGAGTTGGATTACATGATCTAACGAGTTTCCTTTCAACCTAAATGATTGTATGATTTTGTGAAATAAATTAGGGAAAGACAAAAAAAAAATACAAAAAAGAAGAAGAAGAACCCAAAAACAATTAATTTTCATTTCTACTCCAGAGCATTTCTACCCTCTGATGCTCTTATCATCTTGTGGTAAAAGAGGAAGATATTGAGAGAGAAAAGGTTAAAAAGCAGAGAAAGAACAGTATAAAAAATGAAAAATAAGATGAAGAGAAGAAGAGACAAGGAAAGTGCAAAGAAACTAAGCAAAGAGACATGAAATTCTATTGTCTATCTGATGCTGAAACAAAATATATGAGAGCAATAAGAAAGAGAATGATGGGTGTAGTGTCTGAGGCATGGACTCAGATGTGGACAATCCAAATTGTTTATTACAGGTTCCAACATCTCTCTGATAGATTCTCAAGTTTTCTCTTTTAACTTACCCACCTGCCTGCCTTTACATGTCAACAAAACAATCAACAAACACTCCTTAACCCTACATGCCAGTGCTAATCAAATCTGGGTCATGAGTCATATCAAGCCACCTGCTCTTTCTCCAACCAGGATCATCATCGTGCGGCCATCACACAACTTACTTGAATTTGTATTCCTTTTCTTCTGGAGTGTACTTGGTTCTCAGCCTTCCTTTCTCATGCTGTTTTTCTCACTCCACAGCTTGTGCTTTGAACATCTTTTCTTGTATTCTCACAGATGGGGTCTAAGTGTTTTGGAAAACAGATAACAAATTTTTCATCAGCTGTTTCTCTGGTCACAGAATAGACAACTATAGATCCTTAAATTTCTGCTCCCTCTGGAAGACAAACCTCTACCTCCTTAATGTCAGTGATTTGTTCTCTGTGTGAAGAAACCTTGATGGCACAACCCTGCCTACAAAAGTGAACGCAGGATATAAACCTGGCAGTCATCCCTTGGGATGAAAAGGCCATCTAAATTTCATTTAGAAGATAGAACACAGCTTTTGTAGATCCAGAAGGTCATTTCTTTTGTTAATAAGACAGGAAAATAATCCTTGTCTTTTTCCCTTGCTCCTTATTTTATCAGTGATTTCATCATCACTGGATTTGATATGAAAAATTTTATTATGGTGTATAATACTAAGTTCATAAAAAAACCTTAAGACCTTTCATGCAGTTGAATAGCTGTACTGCTTGACAATAAGTACATAAAGCTTACCATAATTTTCTAGAAGTGGGGCGTACATCTATCCTCTTGCCACCAAAGGTTTACCTTATGCAATGGTAGGAAAACAATATGAATGAGTCAGTAAATAACTTGTATCTTCATTTTTTTTTTTATTCAAGTATGTTGTCCAAGCATAATTTATTTATGCTTTAGCTAAATTTTGAATAGTGGCACATATTCAAGGTTAGCTAGAGATAGCAGTATGTCATGATGGAATAAACCATGAGGCAGATCTCACATATAAGGTTGTTAAATACTTTATTTGTAATATCCTGATAACAACAACTAAAATGGAAATGTAAAATGTTACATAAAAATGGTTACTTTAACATATTTTCAGTAGCATTATTTTCTTTGTTTTTGTCAGGTTCTACTTTGCTCTTTGTCATTAAAGAGAAAAGAACAGGCTATTAAGTTGAAGGCTGAGGTACATTCAATGAAGGGCAAAGCTGCAGCATACTGTGAACAACATCTGAGTAAACAAAGCTCTTGATGAAAGAATTCTGGAAGTCACAGGTTGGAATATAAAAACAGGCCTATCTATTATGCAAGTATTTCAAAGCAGTTTGACAATGTTTTGAATACCTTACTTAAATAATAACTTTGTAGTATTTATCAGAACAGATAAACAAATAAAAAGATGCAAAGAGAAAGTTTAAAAATAACAGACAAACAAATCTTCAAAATAATTTTTAAAAAAAAAAGAAACCTAAAAACCACCAATGTCCAAATTGCTTCAAGTTAATTTTGGGGACATTTTATTTCTCTGGACATTTCTGTAATAGTTTTTCATATATATCAGCGTGTCACAATAAAACCATATAAAGCAGTAGTAATAATAAAAAAGAAATCCACAGCACTTAATTTGTTTCTCATCAAGTAACTCAACCCAAATATTCCCATATTTGGGATTTCAATGTCCGAGGACTGTCATATATGTGTATTATTTAGAGGAAATTAATCTCAATAGTCAAGCATATAATAATGAAAGCTACTACCTTCTGAGAAGTCAAGTAGAAATTTCTTAAAATCATTGCACTATGTTACATTACAATCTTCCTTTAAAGGTCACTTCCTAGCTAGCAAATGTGTAATTGCTCCATCTGCCAACCCTACAGCATTGCAGTACTGTCAAAATTGCCATATGTGGAAAAGTCAGAATGTTGGCCTGTTTATTTAATATATATATTTTTTGTAGAGCCTGTGAAATCAAATGTTAACATCTCTCATCAGATCTCAAAATACACTGGGAATGTTTGTTTTTCTGCTTCCCTGATAAATAAGTGTAGGTGATATGGAATAGTTAGAATGAGCTCATCATCTCTATTACTGCATCTCTATTACTACAGACTAGTTCATTCTGCTTATCAGTGTAGATCTGTATTTTCTGAAGAGATCCATACACTAAGGATGTACAGATTTAATTTAAAAGTTTATATTTCTAAACCAGCATGAATTTTGACCAAAATAGTATGTGAAAATTATGGTATTTTTATTTATATCATGTATGTATCTGGGCATAAATGTTTCTTCTTTCTGAAGCTAATATTGTAAACTATAAATCAAGTAAAAAACTAAATTAGATGGAAGAGTATGGTCTACAAAGAAATACTAACTCTTACTTATTCTTTGTTAATAAATGATAGACAAAGAGCATTTTTTTTTTTGTCCTTTTTATCTCTACAGATGTTTTTGTGTACGACAGAATAGAAACAGATTTATAACTCCAAGAGTAATATATTTCTAAGACTGTATACCTAGACTTTCCATAAGTCAAGAGACTAGAACAGAATGGTATTGGAAAAAAAAGTGCTCTGAATTTGAACTTCATTTGGATAATAAATAAATAAATAAATGCTGATCTGATAAAGTTTCCAAATCTTCTGCTCTAAAATAGCTGCTTTATGGTGACTATCCAAATACAACCCTTACAGAACTATGATGTCATTTACTGACAGCCTGTAATGACACTTTATAAGTTATAATTCAATAAAGTCATTCACTCTACACAAATATTATCTTCCTTTAAAAGAGGCCTTATAACCTAAGGCAGCAAGTTAATACATACTTGCCCTACTAATATATTTACAGGCCATTTCGACTACTTTCTTCATGCATGAGAGAGTCATCTGAATACTAACTTTGTTTAGAATGACATTATGAAAAATGTTCAGCAGGAATCAAAGTACTTTTAAAAGACATTAAAAATAGAATAAAACAAAACTTTCACAAGACTGTCTCCAAAGTAGATTAAAAAAAAAAAAAAACGTACTCAAGTGTTCAGAATTTTCATATGTTCCATTAATTAATTCCTTTCAATCTTTATGAGATGCTGTGAGTGGTTATGAATCAGGAGCTAATACATCAGCATTAAATAAAAACCTACCACTCCTCTAGGCTCCATCCCAAAACAGAATCACAGAACTGAAGAGATTGGGAAGGATCTCAAGAGATCTTTGAGTCCAGTCCCTTTGCTAAAGCAGACTCCTTAGAATAGGTCACACAAGTGGGTGTCCAGATGGGTCTTTAATATCTCCATAGGAGAAGACTCCACAACCTCTGTGGGCAACATGTGCTAGTGCTCTATCCACCCTTATTGTAAAGAAGTTCTGCATGTTAGAATGAAACATCCTGTGTTCAAGTTTAAGGCCATTACTTCTTGACCAGACACTTCACATCACTGAGAAGAGCCTGTCCTCATCCATTTGCCTCCCACCTCCCTTTAGATATTTATAAATATTTATCAGATAACCTCTCAGTCTTCTTATTGGTTGTGAGGGTACACTGCTGGGTAATGACCAATCTGTTGGCCAACAGGACCCCCAGTTCCTTCCCTGCAGAGCTCCTCTCCAGTCCCTAACCTCTACTGATGCACATCATTCCTCCCCAGGTGCAAGACTGCACTTGCTCTTGTTAAAACTCATCAGGTTCCTCCCTGTCCAACTCTCCAGTCTGTCCAGGTCTTGTTGAATGGCAGCACAGCCTTCTAGTGTGTCATCCACTCTTCCTAGCTTTGTATCATCAGCAAACTTGATGAGGGTGGACTCTACTTCTTTATGCAGATCACTGATGTTGAACAAGATCAGACTCAGCATTGACACTGATCTGCACCTCATGATAGATTATTCCCTGGATCCTCTGAGAAATCTAAGTAAGGACAGCCAATTTTCTTCTCAGTGCTCTTTCTTAGGTGCAGTTTTTCTAATAGACATCTATTGCATAGCTGTTGCACTTGCCAAATGACTTCAATGGTGAATGAATTACAGTATCATATAGTGGTTAGTTGAGATGCATGAAACAAAGGAACAAGACTTGCTAGGATTGTTTACCGTTTTTTCCCATTCATTGTAAAAGAACTGAAATAGAAAATACTAAAATAGATATACCACATTCTAGTGCAACTTAATACTTGTGAGAAATTAATACTCACTATTAACTAAACTAATAGATGAACATTTTATAATTTATACATAAAAGCTCTCTGCATATAGCATGCAGTATCCCTCTCTTGTGCTTCTTTGTTCATCTGTCCTTTTTCTCAGTAGGGAGAAAGTCTTCCAATATGTTTTAGAGCTGAGGGTGATTTGAGTTGTGCATTTATGAAGAAAGCATTTTCATAACACATATTGTGTACACGGTTCATTTTCTATTCCAGACAGTATTTATCAAAGGGTAGGCAAATTGATTCCCAACCTCTCTCACCTCTCCTCTTTCCCAAGCTTATTTGAGAACTATAGGTTATTCTTACTCAGTTTAGAAAAATTAAAAGTTGAAACACATGAAGAGAATCAGCTTTACTCCTTCACTTATTTTGTCATCGACTCCCTAGTTCTTCACTAGTTCCTAGAAATATATTTTTCACTGTGCAATTAATACACTGTCACGCTCCAATATAAAGGAGGGAGACGAGGTTCTTAGACCATGTGTATACCCGTCGAGAGATTAAGAAACTACGGTTCAAATGTTGGTCCGACCAGTTTATTACCAATATTAACCAGGG
>VXAB01008316.1:0-13725 GCA_013399175.1 Odontophorus gujanensis | reverse complement strand
CTTCCCATGCCTCAGTTTCTGGCCATTTCCCCTTGTCCTGTCACCACACACTGCTGAGAAGAGTCCAGCCTCTTCTCTTTACCTTTCGCTTTTGAGGTATATATGGACATGAATCAGTTCCCCTCTGAGTCTTCTTTTCTCAAGGCTGAATAGACCCAGGTCTCTGAGCCTCTCTTCATAAGGGAGGTGTTCCATGCCCTTTATCATATTTGTGGCCCTCTGCTGAACTCTTTTGAGGAGATCCCTGTCTCTTTTGTACTGGGGAACCCAGAACTGGACACAATACACCAGGTGAGGCCTGACCAGGGCAGAGCAAAGTGGGAGGATCACCTCCCTTGACCTGCTGGCCATGTTCTTTTTAATGTACCCCAGGGTCTCATTGGCCTTCTTGGCCACCAGGGCACACTGCTGGCTCATGGCCAGCCTCTGGATTGTTAATATTTCTAGGTAGCTGGTGTTCAGAAGAGAAGAATTACATCTCCCAGAAGACATAAACTATTCCATTTCCATTTTCTGTTTAGAGGGAAAAAGTCCTCACGAGTAACAGGACTATCCCTTCTTATACTGCTTGCCTCTGCAGTGTGTGCTCTGAAGCAGACTCACTTTCAGCATTGGAGTAAGGTTCTCAGTTTTGTACACTCTCATTTTATTTGAATTATTAGCTTCAATTCCAATTATGTTATATTATACTGTGTTATCTTGCATTTAAATACTGTATTTAGTAAATTAGCTTTCCTCCTCTGATTGTTGCTGCTGTTTTGTTTTTAGGCCCATCTCTCTACCTTTTCCCTCCTTTCCTTCCCGCTATCTCAGGATAGATTTCCATGGGTACCTCCTCCCCATTAGTCACAGAATCAGGATAAACTGGACCAAACTGTGACAAAATGTTAACCTGGAACTAAAACGTTTTCCATGGTAAATCATATAAAAACAAATCATACTCAATACAGTACACTAAACTAGTAGAAAGAAGACATAGCATTCCTTTGTATCTCTGCAGAACTATTCCATAAAACAAACCAACAAAAAACCTCATGACATTATGTTTCAGAAGATATGTTTTCATAAATAATAAATTTCATTTATTCTTTTCATCTTTTTTCTTTTATTTTTTATTATTTTTTATATACTTGTTTAGGTCTTTGACATTATTGTACATATTTGTGAAAAATATTTAGTACTTCACAGAACAGGAGAATTTTTTAAATCCATTAAAATTCATTAAACAATACTGAATGTCAGATGAAGAGGTTGAGGTGCTTTTTCCCTGATTTAGAGATGAGAATTTTAATGCTACAAGTGAATTAGAGAAAAAAGCTTTCCTTACTGTATTTTTGAAACTTTACCTGAGTTCCAACTCCTTATAAACATGCTCTTAAACTTTTCCAGATTTACAGCGTAGAATACTGGTCCAAAGTGTATGTCATAAAGTCAGAGTCATCTTTGAATCATGTGCAATATCTTATACCTTGCTACAGACAAAATGGAGAACAACATACAGTTGAATTTAAGAATTTAGTGTTAGCCAGAAAAAAAAAAAAAAGTTGTAATAGTTTGTTTTTTTTTTTTGTAATGGTCCTAGACGAGCTTTCCTAATAAAACAATTACAACTGTAATATCCAAATAATCCTCACTGTCTTACTGTTGCCCCTCAGTCCTTGGGTAGTGCTCACCCTTTGGGCATCATTCTTGGTCCTTGGGTAAAAGTTTTACTCTCCCTCAAAACAATCTGATTATGATTACAAGCCTTCAGTATCCTCACAGTTTCAGGGATATGAGCCTGATGCTCATGGAGGGGGTCCCTCCCTTCTCAGTTCGGGCACTCTTAGGTGAAGCTTTCCTCAACAAGGCCCACGTATCTGACAGTATCACACAGCTCCCACACTCCTTGGGAGTGTTACACATCATATTACTATATGTTTACAGTACCTGAATATGCATTAAAATATACATTCCACGTAAACCAAGAATCCTAGACTGGCTGAGGTTGGAAGAGATCCCTTGAGGTCATCTGGTCCAACTCCTTCAGCAGTGCAGGTGGTTAATGCCACCTGTACCGGGATCAGAGCAGTCTTGCGGACAGCAGACTGTATCCCTGGGGTTCCTTGGGGCTTCCGTCAGGGCAGCAAAAATCAATTTACTGGGCTATGCAACTAGAACAATAATGAGCAAACATCAGATGAAACTTGCTGAAGTTCCAAAATAAATAATTTTTTTTTTCCTTCGGAGGACAATTCTTCCGGGAGTTATTGTAGATACTAAAAATTAACAGGGTTTCCAAAAGCAATTAGCTCCACAATTCAAACTGATGAAAATATAAGCAGAATCCTTGGTCTAGAAGTAAAAGACACTATTTTGAAATTAGGAATCCAATGAGATAAAAATTAATGATAGCTGAGACCATGTCACACTGTGTTATTTCCTTACTCAACTAAAGCAACTACTGCAGAAGCATCTATCAGAAAAATGACAGTTTGAAGTGCAAAACCTGGATCTGATCCACATCACTTCCAACCACTATTACAATTCGGGGGTATAAGAATTTAACTTGTTCTGTAATATACCTACTACTATAACAAAACAATTCAGAAAATACTCAAAATACGGTCCTTATAGGCACTGTTAATATTTCTTCCTTTTGCGTGTCTGGATTTGCAGATAATGATGTGGTCTGTAATAAGATTTCTGTGTACAATGAATCACTTTTTGCACTTACTCAAGCTTTACACATTAAATTTTCATTAACTAATGGAGAACAAAAATGAAGTCCATATACTTTAGATGTATTAAGCTAGAACAACAACAAAAACTACTCAATTTACACCACTGAAACCATGATTATTACATTATTTGCAAATCAGCACAAGTAGAACCAGAGGCAGGACAAATATTTCAACATTATTCTGATTCTCCAAAAGGGAATTTATGTTAGATCAATTCTATTCCCATTACAGACTATGCAACTTGTGTGCATATTAACTGATCTATAATACTTCAGATTTATGAAGACTTCCACTTTTCCTAGGCATGTAAAAAGAAAGACAAGATAAAAGGATTGTGGTTTAATTAGGTTTCAATGTATTAATTCATCTGAAAGTATCTGGTTATGTTCATACAGTGCAGGTCATGATTCATTTTTGTTTCTATCTGGTCAAGAGATTGCTATGAGTTTCATCTGACTATCTGTACACTGGTCAAGTAACCATTTAATATGAAGATCTATCATCATAAATAACATCCAGATTGTTCATCATTTTTCTATCAGTCAGGTGAATTTTGTAGTCAGCTGTTTCTCTAATATCATGAACAAAAATATATATTAACTTCCTAATTAAAAAAAACATCCATTATTCCTTGGAAAATTCAAATAATATTTATGCTATTTCAGTATAAAATAATTCTGTCTTTATTCTGCAATTCATGCTGTTTTGGACTGTCAATCCTCACAAAAAAAAAAACATAAATTGTTTCCCATCTTACCCCACTATCCTTACCTTGCTTTTTGATATAGCATTTCAAAGTGCATTAGTGAAAATTACTTCTATCTCCTTAAATCCCTTTGTACTGTGATGACTACAGGAATGTTATGAGACATGGCCTGAGCAGGCCTGTTGCATGTACTAAATAGATGCATACTAAGAACAAAAAAATAGCATTTGCTAGCCTGAACCCAAACAGAAGTACACAAAATTGCATAAATGGTCATAATGTGTATGTATCCTATAACATTTTAATACTAATAATATTGTTTTGGAACATAGCTATGCCATGACTGCAAAGAGGAAAACAAAGACATATAGTATAACTGCATGAATAAAGTGAAGGAAAATAAATGCAAGACATGAAATCTAAAGTTAACTTTGAAAAGTAAAATAATTCTGTGAAACATGCAGGAAGTGTATATTGTAGAATTAGGATAATCCTGCAGAAGTAATAGGAAAGACTACAGAATCCTACAATCACAGAAAAGTCTATCTCAAAAAAGACCTCTGGAGAGTATCTGATCTGTTGAAAGCATGTCTTAGTTTAGTTTATCCAGGGATCTGTCAAACTAAGTCCTAAGTATTTCCAGTAGGAGAGATATTAACACTCTTCTGGGCAACCTAAGCCATTTTTTAACTTCTCTGAAGACTTCTTCCTTATATCCATGGAGGATTTCCCCTGAAGCAGCTAGTGCCCATTTCTTGTTGCCCTGTCACCATGTTCTTTTGAAGGGAGCACATCCATCTTTTCTATAACTACCATTTAGGTATTGGAAGTCTGATTACTCCTGCTAGATAAAGATATATTCTGTAGGATGAACAAGTGTAATTATTTTAACCTTCCCTTGTATTCAAACTTCTCCAGCTCCCCTGTCATTCTGATGGCTTCCCTTGGGGGTTCACAAACACTCTCCACTTCTGCAATGTCTCTCGTGGGGGGACCAGAACCAGTGGAATGGAATAATCACAGCTCTTGATTTGCTGTCTATACTTTCGTTGATCTAACCCAGGATATGACTAGTCTTCATTGCTACAAGGGTGCTTTAATGTCATGTTCAAGTTATGTTCATACAGTGCCTCCACTTAGTTCCGATCCACTAAGTCTTTTTCAGCAGGTGCATCACAGCCAGTCCGACCTTTATTGCTTGTTGGGATTTTCCAATTTGTGCTAAATGTCTTTTCACTCTTGCTACCCAATCTTTCTGCCTGCATAGAAGTTTTTCTGTGGCCCTTCCTTTTATTGTATCTACCTTGTCTCCCAGATGATCCAACCCCTCCATCCAGGTTCTTTATAAAGATATTGAGTAGTGTTAATAAAAGAAACTAGAATAAACCTGGATTCAAAAATTGGGATATCAAAAGCAGATTGAGTGAATTCTTTTCTTCTGGGGGTTAAGCTGAAGCATTGTTGCTGAAAGATGAATGGTGCTGAAAAAATCGAGGAAGCCAAGTTCAATTCTGGCTTTCCCTTTTAACAAGGAAAGTGTCTAAGTACAACCTGTTTTGTAGAGACTGTGGCAATGATTGATAGTGAACAGAACACTGACAATGTGTAGCCAGTCTAGTAAGAAGTTTCTTTGAAGTTTGGTACTGTCTTGCTTTGTGAATCCTTAAACAATTACATTTCAGTGATACCTCTCAACAGATATGCAGATCTACAAGTTTATGTTGGAAGGGAACTTCAAGAGGCAGACCTTTTTAACAGAGTAAATTTCCAAGCAATTTTGTTTATAATCACTTAAAATCCTTTCTGTCACACTTCATGATATTAAATGTACTTCATGAATGAGAATCAGACATAAACCTATTAAAGTTTGGACTACCTTCCTAGGAGTCCATTGTCTACAGTTTAAATTATTGATTACAGGGAAGATTCTCATAAACGTTCATCTCTGTTTTAACAGATTCCTTCAGTTCTCAGATTTTCCTCAGAAGTTTATCACCATCAAAGAATGTGTAAAATACATGAAATACTGTCTGTATATATGTTAACTCATTTATATACCTGGATTTATGCTCATGATCCTGAAATAAATGAAAGACAAGGGTACATGTGAATTTTAATACATGAAAAATATTTAATACAGTGAGCAGATATTTTCCTAAAGTTCATGATTTGGATGCAAATGCCAATGGATATTGCTATTTAGCTTTTTTTTTTTTTTTTTAAGGGAAGCTTTGTTTCTAATTAAACTCACTATGAAGATGTATGATCTTACTTCACCAGATCAGCTTTAACAGTATATTGTCATGGTTTTATGATTTTCTGTTATCAGTATTCCATGTCATAACATCATATAGTGCACTGGGAGTTAAATAGTTAATGCTCCAGTTAATGCTCCTTGTTGATAGTTCTGGTTATACTTGTCTCAGAAAGATAACTACATATCCCAGAGGACTGTTCACTGTTCTGTTTCTATTTTCCATTCAGAGAGAAAGATAGAACTATATGCAGGTCATGAGATGTGCCCCTTTTCCTTTTCTGCTTGTCTCTGCAGCGTGTGTGCTCCCTAGTCATCTTGCCCTCAGCACTGGAGCAAAGCCTTTGGTTTTTGGACACTCTCTCATTTTATTTTATTTATTATCTTCAATTCAAATTCTATTATATTATGTTATCTTGCATTCCAATATCTTATTTAGTAAATTAATTTTCCTTCTCAGATCATTGCTGTTTTTTCTGTTTTTAGGCCCATCTCCCTACCCCTTCCCCTATTCCCCTTTCCCCTTTTTCCCGAGGCATGTGTCTCTGGGTCCCCCCATCATACTAGTCATTGAACTGGCCCATAAACCATTTACAAAGCTCTTTAACATAAATACAAATTTTCATTTCCATTTCATATTCGAAGGGGAAAGTAGCTGTACCATCATCCTCAGCATACTTCTAAGTGAACTTGTAATACTTTGGTCAGGCATTTGTAAGCAGTTTCATCAGCTTCTCAGACCGTGTTCCTTTTGCCATCTCTCAGTGGTTTTATAGTTATCCTGAGAGAAACGATATAATCTGTGTGTTACTAACAATAAAGGGAAGCTGATCACTCATACTGAGTTCTGTTGTGCTTCCCCGCTCGAGAGCAATCGATCCAGCCCAGGTTCCGTGATAAGGTCCCAGGTATCTGCGACATAGTTATAACATTATTTATTTCTAATTATAAAACAAACAAACAAACAAACAAAACTACATTCCAAAACGAAGATTACTCAACAAAACTAAATTTGCAGTGTATCAGATTTTAAATATATAAATACCTGTCTCCAAGTACCACAGGCTATCCATCACAGAAAGCTCAAAGATGTGAGTCAAACCATATTTATTGTCAGATACTGCGAAGTGGGAGCATGTATACAGGGATGCATGCAGGATTTATGGAGAAGCTAATACACAAAAAGGTCACACAGTAGTTTGATATCTGACAGCAAAAACATACCTTCACCTGCTAAAATTCATCTGCAAAACATAAATCTTAAGACTTTCTCCACCAGCTGGCTGAAAGACTGAACAAAGAACTGATAAACATTTTTTTACCATACATTTATTCATCACAAGAAGTTAATTTTCTTTCCTATCAATCCCCTGATATGCATGCATAATTGTGTCTATATCCGTGTATCAGGTAGTTCTCCATGTATCACTTTCTGAAAATATTATATCAGCAGAAATGCTATGTTCATGGTGACCATTTGCCTCTGTATCTCCAGAGCTGCTCTTTGGTTTCATCATGGAGGTAGGAAATTACTGTCATTGTGAAAGACTCTTGTCACTGAACATTTGGCTGTATGCTAGGGCTGAGTAAAAATGGAAAAAAAAAATCTTATTTCCTTAGGATAACTTTCCCTGAAGTCAGTATTCTCTCTGTCTTGCCTATTATACCAGCGTTTATTGAGACTATTTCACTAAAACGTATCCTTATACTATGAGTGCTGCTTCAAAAATAGTGCCTCCTATTTTATTATGTCAACACACAACATCAGAGTGCATGTGAAGTAAAGGCGTGTAACAAAATTCCTCCACGCAGGAAAACATTGCACCTAGTAACACTCATTGGTCCTTACTGAATATTGATGGAGATCAACCAGTGGATGTGAGTAGAGGGTGGAGAGAGGTGGTACATGTCAGTGAGTCACTCCCACTGGAGTAACATGCAGAATCTTATTCATCACTCACAAAAATGCATAGCTAAAGGTAGTGACTGTATTGAAAAAGAGTGTTTTTTTTAGCTAAGAGTTTACTCTATCAAGCAATTGTGATCTTTGTACCTGTTGTAGTTTCTATGGAAATAAATAGGAGGCATTACTTTTGGAGCAACCACCACTTTGGGAGTGTATACAGAATACATTAATAGGTGACAGGAGAAGGAAAATAAAAAGTTCTTAGATTCTCCTCTGGACTGAAATTTTGTGACAACATACATCAGACAGATTCAGCTAGTGCAGTAAGACACCCACAGATTTTCTAAGAGGATAAATATTGAATTAAATCAGAAGTAAAACCTACAAGGCAAGCCATTTTCTAGCCTCTATGTGCTATTCAGGTTCTACAAAACATTAAAGCTATATAAAGCTTCTGTGCTACAGTCCTTGCTATCCACCAAATGATAGATATGCTGTCATGCACTTATAATGCACTTGCACGCTCCAAATCTGCAAGATACTTGAACTAACACTGGAAGTACCTGAGTCATCCCATTGATTTTAGCACTCATGCTCAGGCATAGGTTTGTTTTTAAAGATCTTGTTGAATCAGGACATTAAAGTGCATTTAAGGAGTTCATAAACCCTGTTAGCACTGAAAGTTAATATTAAGTGCATCAATAAATTGTAGAAGATAAAATTGTTCCTTAATAGCACATTACATAGCAAAATATTTCTGTAGGTTAACTCGGCTTTCAGAATGGGTGGGCTGAAAGTATATTGTGTTAAATAGCCAAAAATTATACAAAATCGAATTCACTCTGGCAAGTTGTCCTGTCAGACATGTATTTCTCAAGTAAAATTGATGTATTTTTATTGAGACTAACATTTAAAATATTGCCCACTAATGTGGTTTCATTGCTCGTGCAGAATCCAATTTCTATTTATTCTGCTCTGAGGTTACAAAAGGCGTCTATTTACTGAAGCCAGTTCAATAACTGAATGCAGAAATGTGTATGTTTACATTTACACACAGTAATCTATCATTTAGCTGCTTATACCACAGAGAACCCTCTTATTGAAATATATTGCCTTTTCACCATATAATTTTCTCCTGTCTTGTTTCATGTAGGCTTTCTATTACATTTCTTATACCAGCCACCTCCACCCCTCTAATTGCTTCTCTTACCAACAATCTCTTGTTTAAAATTCAGTAGATTCTTTTTCATAAATATCTGCTGGGAGGTTCAGTTTTCCTTTTCTCAGAAGTCAGAAATCCATAATAAAAAAAGATGGGCAGAGGCTTTGATGAAGGATAATAAAAAGACAAACACAAATGATGCAAGAGCTTTAATTTTTTTCAAGTGTGATGTTTAGAGCTGGTCTTTTTAGCAGTAGAACATTGTTACTGGAGTTCTTGCTCACTTAAGTCAGGATCAAGTAAGTGACAAATCAGAATCTCACCTGATAGATTTTAAGACTCCCTGGAGTGCTTGACCTCACAGAGAAAATAGGAGGAAATCAGTTATCAGGCTACACTCATAAAAGTAACCACTTAAATCATACCCAGAACACATTCTTCCTTGAAGAAAAGAGGCTTTTCAGAAAAATAGCCAAACACTCTCTACCTTAAGTGCTGACTGAAGTGAATGATGTTAGTAGATGCGAATATATTGCACTCTCCTTACTCGTTTTTTTTCTTTTTAATGCTACTCAATTTATAAATTATAGTTTTTATAAACAGTGGTATTTTAAAGCCAGTACAAACTATTACAGAAATATATGTAGAGTGCTCTGAAAAAAATGTGTTTTATTTATCTCCATGGAAAGTACAACAGGTACAAAGAGAACACTATTTGATAGAGCAAATTCTCAGCTACAAAACACTCTTTCAACATAGCCCCTGTTATTAGCTAAGCATTTTCACCAGCAATGAGGCTGCATGATGCAGTCATAAAAATATGTGCCAGTGGATGTGACTCACTGTCTCTATCACTACTTCTGAAACACAGCACCCATCACCTCACTGTACTCACATCCACTGTTTGATTTCCATAAATATTCAGCAAGTGTCAATGAATGTCAGTGGGTACAATCTTTTCCTACATGGAGGATTTCAATTATACACCTTTGCTTCATATGTTCTTCCATTTCAGATGCCCTTTTATCAGACTGCCCCTCTGCTACCATCTGTCACATGGCAACAAAATATAATGGTGTGCTGTCAAGAAGGTTCAACCTCTACTGTCATTACACCAACATTCACATCTGACATAGTGGTTCAGAATAATAAAATCAGAGGCATTACTTTCAGAGCAACCCCCGTGTCTGTATATATGAATCCATGCTGCAATTACTTGCCCAGCCAACAATTGAACTTCCCATCAACTGAGGCTCTGTTACAACACAAAGCCTCACCTCACTTCAACAGCACCCAGGCAGCCCTTGAGTAGCAGTTGTCTCCAGCCAACTGCCTGCGGCATTACGGCCTTCCAAGCAGTGTCATGCTGTCCCACATTTTCCCATTCATACTGATTAATTATAAAGATTTAATTCCCACAGCCTGTGGGTCATCCCTCTATCTTGTCTCAGTTGAAATCAGGACATTGTTTTACACTGTTGTCTATGATGAAAGAAAGAACTCAGGGAAACATTGAACTTCCTGGCATTATAACTAATTTTCTGTAACTACTTACTGTTTATTTTTATACAAAACAGACCTGGCTTGTGCCTCTCTCAAGTCACTGCAAATTAGGGAAAATACTATTTAACTGAATAATATTGACACAGAATCACCCATTTCAATGGCTCTTTTAGTCTAAAATGCCATTATTTTGTATTTCTAATTTCATCTTCGCAAAAAGGCAGGGAAAATAACATAAACATTGTGACTCCATTTTATATAACAGATTTCTAAGTCAGTGATTGACATTCTGATCTTTTTAATAATTTGTTTTGGGTTTGGTAACATTATCATACAGGTTCCAGATAAATGGATATTTTGCTGTCACAAATTGCTAGCACAGTAATGAACTGCCAGACTGTTCTTAACATATTCCCATTTGACTTTCCTTTAGCTATTAAATTAACTAATCACTTTCTTGTACTATGGGTTTCTAGCTTTGAGTATGTGTTGATTAAAGATCAGCATGCATAGTAGTTGATCACCTGCTTTGTAATTACACCTCTAAGGTTTTTGTAGCTGAATGAACAGCGACTGCTTCTGAATATTAGAAATGCTTCTATTTTCACCTCCCTGGACTATGACTCTCGAGGACTAAATGGACATCCCGAGCCAGATGCAGTTTGCTTCTGGCAACAAATAATGTAGGAGTTGTTTTAGCAAGAAACAAACTTTACAGGCAGGGAAAATATGTTCAACAATATAATAAATATAAGCATTAACGATATAGTAAATATAAGCATTTACTTCTCCAAGTTCATTGTTGGAGCCTGTTTTACACTCTCTGTATAGCTGTCTAATGAAAGGTCTGGGTTCTGGTGATAAAGACCTTTTTCTATCATCTGTATAATTTAGTGAACTTGCTAGTCTCTAGCCTGAAGCTGCTTTTCTACCTAGCTGTCAGTGTATCAGAATTCTCAGCATTCTTTCTCAAATTTCAATCATTCTTTAAGTGATTCCCCAGTGAATTCCACACATGTTGTAGTTGCAGGAGACTGCAATCTTTCTGAACGGCATTCATCCAAGTACGATTTGTTTTCTGTACATCACTCAGAGCTCACTAAACAATGGTTCTATGGGAAGGGCAGGAATAACTTGCAACTGCCTATTAAGATATTCGTTTTGCTTAAAATCAAAATCCCAGGGATATCTTCCTGTCAGTACACCTTCTTCTTTTCTTTTGGCTTTTAATTTTTTTCTGCTTAAAGAAAGATCAGCTAATATCTCAAGTTGTGAGGCAATAGACAATCAAACAAAAATTGAATACGTATTCATTCTGAAGTATGAAGGGGTTTGGAATTCCATTGCCATTTCCAAAGAAAATTAAACTCTACTCATAATGCCACTGGAGGCATAAAATCCATTCAGGAGTTCTAAACAAGGCTGGATAAGTTTCACAGCAGTCCAAAGCTCAGCAGCCAACTCCACTTTCAATTAAAAACAGTAGTCAAGACAGATGTCAGCTTCCCTGAACTGATAGCTTCCTAAATGTCTCTGACAATTTGTGAGATTCTGCTTATGTTCCATGAACTGCTTGGTGAAATTGGTGCAACTACCACATAGATATTATTGTCATAATAATTTAGATAATTCTATTATTAAGCTATCAGATATTATTAATAATAATTTAATTAAACATCAAATATATACTCTGATTTTCAGAAAGAGTGTCAAGTATCTTTTCTTCTCCTGGCACTTTTACATCTAATGGTAGCCTAAGAAAATAAAGGTGAAATTTTCCCACAATTTGAGATGGTATCTGAAAATGGAATACAAACATTAAAAAAAAAAAAACAAACTAAAAACAAACCCTAAATTAATAACTCCTTTATTTTTCAGCCTTTTTCATATCATTTACTACCTACCAAATATATAACAATGAAGTGGATATATCAAATGTTATCAGAATCTGCTTAGTGTCATCTGAGGCTTTTAATAGTGTGTCAGGTGAATCTCCTTTAAGTTTATTCAGCTCAGTAAAAACTTGCAGTTTTACTGCGTTAAGCTGCTTGTAGTGAATCAACAAAACAAATTCACCTCCAGGTAGCTAAAAGCTAATTTTTTTATTACTATTTATTTATTTTTCTAATTCATCATGTCTTATGCATTGTTGTGAGATCTCCTTAATCAATTAATGAGAAATAATTAAATGATTTCCTGGAGGCAGTAGATCTTTGTTGAAATTTTTCAAAATGTGCTGTTCAAGTATTTTCAGCCGTTAGCCAGATTGTAGTTTCTCTTGTAGCTGTCAGCTGAAAACTCCAAGTATATGACAAGGTGACAAAAGAAGTTAACATCCCCATTAGGTACAAAAACAAGACCAAAACAAATTGAATAGTAAACTGTTCCATTTGTCTCTTGCTATAAGTTCATAACAATCAGATACCTTCCAAGGTGAACATTTCCAAAAAAATCCACAACATGCTAATCTTCAAAATTGTAACTGTATTGATTTAAATTTTAGTTTATATCCTATACTATTGCCATCTCCTTTGATGTACTTAAAATCTGAAGCACAATAACTTACATGCAATTACAGAATCACAGAATTTTAGGGGTTGGAAGGGACCTCCAGAGATCATCAAGTCCAACCCCCTACCAAAGCAGTTCCCTAGCCCAGGTTGCACAGGTAGGTGTCCAGGTGGGTCTTGAACAAACTCTCCAGGCAACCTGTCTGTGCTCTATCACCCTTACTGTCCAGGAGAAGTCCAGGAGTCCTGAGGGGGAGTTCCCACAGTGAAGACAGAAACAAAGAAGGAGTTCAGTATCTCTGCCTTCTCTGAATCCCTTGTTACCAGAACACCCCCTCATTTAGTAGGGGACCCACATTTTCCCTAGTCTTTCTTTTACTGTTGACATTCTTAAAAATAATAATAATAATAAAAACCCACTTTCTTATTATCCTTTCACCTCCTTTGCCAGATTCAATTCCAGGTTGGCTTTGCAGGCCCTGACGATATTCCTATATTCTTCCCAAGTGATCAGACCCTTTTTCCTTTTCATAGACCTTTCTCTTCCCTTTGAGTTTATGAATGAGCTCCTTGCTTATCCACACTTCTCTTGCCACTGTTGCCTGATTTCTTACTCACAGAGACGCACCAGTCCTGAGCTTGGAAGACATGCTGTTTAAATGCTGAACAGTTCACACAGGCCTCTTTACCTTCTATAACCCTAGCCCATGGGATTGTTCCGAGAAGGTCCTGGAAGAGATCAAAATTGTCTCTCCTGAAGTCCAGAGTAGCAATCCTACTTTTTGGTTTACTTCTTCCACTCAAGATCTTGAACTCCACCATCTCATGATCACTACATCTCAATCAGCCCCTAACCTTCACTTCCCTAATATGCCCATCCTTGTTAGTAAGAACAAGTTCCAGTAACACCCCACTCTTCATCAGCTCCTCTACCATCCGCATCAGAAAATTATCTTCAGCA
>VXAB01008315.1:249478-274983 GCA_013399175.1 Odontophorus gujanensis | reverse complement strand
CCACCGCCTCATTGTGCTCACATGTAATGTCTGGTCTCTGTAATATTGATGTATGTCAGTGTGTGTAATTTTTTTCCACATGGAGGAATTCAGTGACACCTCCTTGCTCCATACACACTTTCACATCAGACGCCATTTTGTCAGATTGTCCCTCTGCTGCCATCTGTCACATGGCAACAACGTGTAATGGAATACTGGTGAGAAGGTTCAACTTTTACTGCTGTACCATCTCTGATGTAGTGGGCCAACATAATAACACAGGAGACGTTACTTTCAAAGTAGCCCTTTCTTTTTCTCTCCTTTTATTGACCACAAGAACTCCTTTTCAGTGTAAGTGGAAAAAAAAAATTCTCCCAAAGTTCCATGTGTAAATTCTAACCAGTTACATTACTCTTAACAATAATTAACTATGAGAATTATTATTATTTTTTTAATTAGGAAGGACAATAGTAAGAAATTTTATATAAAAATCTCACTGCACACAACAACAAACTTAAAATGTAACTCTCTGAGGTGCATACATTTAATTTACAATGACTTTTAATCCCAGAGAAGCAACTCACATAAAACAGTACTGCATTTACATTCAGCAGTGATGGTTCCTGAGACACTGGGATAAAGTATTAGCCATGTGAGTGTACCAGAACAGGATTCTAGAAAGCTCAGCATCTCATAGAGAGTGTAAAATTGAAGTGTGTTCTAGGAGATGGAAGGAGTTAAAATGAGTCAAAATCATGTTCTACACATGAACAAAGATCTCAACTGCAGTCTTAAAAAGCTTTCCTGTGCTTGGGCAAAGTGAAACAGCTCCCTCTTCTGTAGCATTTTATACCACAAGCTGTCTCTAAGAGGATTAAGACGCTCTGCTCCTACAAAACCAACACCAACAGTCTTACAGAAATATAGACTCAATGCATTCATGCATTTACAATACAGGTTAAGAAAAAGTGTGAGTGAACAGTAGCCTATTTCCGTACTAAACGTTTTCCCTGATAGCTGCCTGAAAACTAGTCCTGAAGGGTGTGCTGCTCAACAGCCTTTCGTTGGAGTCTATATACTTGTTTGAATTTTGCCTGCAGTCCAAAAAAGTTAACTGCAGCCTACTAAGCAGCAGCATGTGTGTTTACTTAAGCTTCCTGTAAAAACATTCATATCATTCCAAGAGTGACTAAATGTTTTCCATCCTCATAGTTAGCATTCCAGGCTTCCCCGCCCCTCCAGTCCATTACATGAAAAATGTCAGTCCCGAGTCCTGAGCAAGAGAATTTCCTTCCTGGGTTTGAAATCCCTAACGACTCATAGAATTCCACCCGCTCCAACCCCCAGTGTATAGCTGTCTGTGTTAACTATCAGTGTTTAACTATTACATAATGTAAAATGTATGCAAAGATTTTAAATGCAAATATTTTTAGTGTCACAAAGAAGGAACAGAAAATATATTCATTAATACTCCCAAACACATGGTTCATTGTGGCAGAAAGACTGTTAATTTCAAAAGTTATTTTACTGTTCAACTGAAAGTACTTACATACTATTTGTTTTCCTCAAAAGCAACTATTATAATTCAACATTATTTTTATTCTTCCTTTGAAGACGTGTCCTGTGGAACAATGCTGCATGTGTGTGAGGGGGTCTTTTTCGCAGCGATGCAACTGAAACACTCACAAACTTTCTATTCCCAAGATGTTAACTTCAAAGCTTTTATCTGGTGCAATCCACACTTCCAGTTTTTAGGCATGGACTCCCTTCAGATAGACATTAAAACTCATGAGGTTTGTTTTTGTTGACAACCACATGTTATCAACCACATTTATTCAAGTAGAATTGATTGAACTTTTTATAAAGAAGCATCCAACTAGATAAGGCCACTCAGTTATTATTACGAGGTGCTGTTACAAACACACTAAATTAGTGTGTATCTGGGCCAAATCTATGAATGCTGTAGGCACTGAAAAGAATTAATTAGATGACCCATGGGGTTCTTTAAAAGCAAGACATCCTTAGCTGCACTGAGATACATATACATATTCACTAGGATTCCCAGATTATTTATCTTTTCAATAGCCATCTCCTAATGAACTTCATGATGAATCACTGAAAAACGAAGAAAAGATTATTTCGTATCTGACTTTCTTAAAAGTGAAGACTTTTATTGTCAGAATGTCTTATTGCACACTGGGCTGTGTGGTTAAACAATCTCTGCTGTCTTGTCTAAAAAAGCTGTACTAAATCACGATCTGGCAAAAGTAAGCTCAATTCTCTACAGTACTGCATTTGAATCTCTTAATTGACTTTGATTAAAAGACCCATCCAGACCTACAGTGCCGACACTGAACAATAACTTGCACTTCGTGCTCTAAGTAGATGCCTGGGTCCAAATCCTATGCCAATGAACACTGTTCTCTACTACTGACTTCATCGAGAATGAATCAAATTTCTTTTCATGGGACTATGGTGCCTTTTTTTACTTAATGATGTGTTGGACACACTAAAGGAACTGAACTGAATTACTTCTCAGCTACAGTTTGGAGCCCTTTATTGATGAAAATGTTAATTTCTTTTTGCGAAGATAAAGTGTCAGCCATTATGACAGCTGAGCAATGCAGTCCTTATTCATGAAAGTCCTCTGAGAGAACTTTGTCTAACACTTAATTTCTCATTCATAGCTTATGCTGGAACCCTTCCACCTGTACCTGAGAGCTCTCATGCAGAATGACTCACTGGGTGACAGCCAACTACTGTACATCAACCGACTTGGCTGCAAGTTTTCCCTATCTGTAGCCTGAGCCTGTGGGAGAAACAAGGGAATGTAGGAAGCCGTCCACTTTCTTTAAAGACATTTTTGGTATCAATGCCAAGTTTCAGCACTTGTGTTTATTATCTTCTTCTCAAATAACCAACCATTTTCTTAATACCCTACTCAATATTTGCTTACTGCGAACACGACTATAACTCCTATTTGCAGATGGTTGTCTCCACGTGGCCTGAGGAAGGCATGGTTACTCATGGCACTGTAGCTTGTTTGGTGTTACTCACATGCTACTACATATTGATACTAATAGCTATTAGAAGCTCCAGAATCCACAGTTTTTAAACTTCATTAAAAATGGAACTGCTGCATGAACATGTAGAAACCAAGACAAATGTTTAATCAGAGAAGCAAACAGTTCTAGGAAAAGCAGCACTAACAAAAGCCTGACTCCCTACGGATCCATTTCCTACAATAGGACAGGCACCCAAACCAGCTTCCATGAAGAACCTTGGGAGTAACAAAGTATGAGTTCATACCAAAGCTTTGCACTCTGCTCCTTCTAACTACCTGTCTGCTTTCATTAAATACGTAGGAATGAGTTATTTTTGAGATTTCGGTGCATTGCAAGAGACCATCGGCTCTAAAACTGTGGGGAAAGCACAGAAGACTAATGTGATTACCTAAGCCTTGGCTCTTTATGAAGACAGTCTAGAAAACAAAGAAAGAAAAAACAGACTAAATAGATAATAGATTAAACAAACAAAAGCAAATCCCCAAGGACCAATATCATTACAGCAGCTACAGAAGTTCTATAGGACCATCCATCAGAAGCTTAAAACTAATTCTTTGTGTTAGATCCACAGAACACGATGGGACTGCTTTTCCCAGCTCTGACTGGTGAAAGGAGGTGGTTGCCTTAAAAAGCAACATCTCAGCTCAGTAGATTTTTTCTTGTTTAATTCAGTCAACATTTTTTCACTTTCTGCTTTAAATCAAATAAACTCATACTCTGCTCTCCAAGATACTGATGGCCCCTTCCAGTTTTGTCGTCTGGAAATTAAATAAATTCAGTTTGCACTGAGTTTGCAGGTTTGCTAGTGAAAACATCAAAAAGAACGGGACACTGATGCTACCTAGCAGGTGCTACCTACAGTGCAACTCAAGGAAGGCTGTCCAGGGGCTTGAAGACTAAAACAATGTACACACTGCTGTGGTACAGCAGTGCTACACATCTCCCCTCCATATGTCTACCCCATATTTCTCCTCTCCTTGGCAGCTCCAATGAAGAGGATCTGGATCCCTGCACCTGAATCCCACTCCTGCATCTACAGGACAAAAGAGAATTTGGGAGGGCCTAGGTGCAGTTGAATTATTACCCTCTCTGCAAGTCCAGTAACAACTGCTGACAAGCATTCAGAAAGTTACACATTTCAAGCTGTTTGGAATTCCACATCCAAACGACATTCAAATCCCCTGGTCAGTTCCACGTGGCCTCCTGCCATCTGAACTGTCCACACGCTCAGTCAGCTCTGCTTGACTTTTACCAGGCCCTCAGGAGCCCTGTGCTCTTCTCAGCACATGGAGACTGTTGCTGCCACTGCTGCCATTATCAGCGACAGCTTCTTTTTTTTTTTTTTGACAGCACTTGTATCATCATACTGACATTCTGTCCCTTCCCATTGGAGAAAAAAACACAGAAAATACTTAGATAAATCTACCTGTCCATGCTATCTTTCCAAGCTCACACACTAAGAGAGATGACAGCATATATTCTGTGGTACACATAATGAGAGAATCACTGGGAATTAAGACTTAATAATTTGCTTCACCATAAAATTAATTCAGTGTGAAGGTAGTAATTTTCATCACTTCATGGGCAGAATTCATACATTATCAGACACCTTCTTCATATCCTGTGACAATAATTTTGACATGAAAAAGCACCAACAAGAAAAGTCTATGCTCCACAGATTTCTCCTAAGCAGCAACTATCCAATGAACTTGGATAGATGCTGCAACCCAAGAAGGGATATAAGCAGTTACACAAAATTCATTTCAAAATTCATTTCATTCCATCACAGATGGAATAGTAAAAATAAGTGGCAGCTCACTGAGCATGTACCCCTGCAAGTTTCTATACAGCTCTGAAGACAGGTCTAGAATTATGATGTAGAAACCAAGTGATCTGGTGTTTTTCATGATGAACTGACCAAACTACCAAAAACACAACTGTGAACATACAGATTTTTAAAAATATATTCATATGCACACCTTCACATGTTTTCATTGTCAGTTTGGGCAGGTGTCTGCCATATCAAAGAATCATAGAATCATGTGGGTTGGAAAGGATCTTTAAAATCATTCAGTTCCAACCCCTGCTATAGGCAGGGACACCTCCCTCTAGGTCAGGTTGCTCAAAGCCTCATACAGCCTGACTTTGAACACCTCCAGAGTGGTCATCCACAATTCCACTGGACAACCTGTCCAAAAAATAGCTAAGTTAAAATCTCAGTTTGTTATATATACTGTATATATTTCCACAAAATGTAACTACATCTTAAACTCTAAAAATCAAAATGCCTCTCCTACCTAATAATCATCCCTTATAAGTTTCACTGAAATAATGGTTTTTTCATATTGTAATTATGTTCAATCTGAAGCTATATTGTGCAAAGATATTGAATTGTAACTAAATGATAGCAATGAATAAGAAATTAGGAATAATTCAATTATAAGTAATAGCTGTAGCTGAACATTTTGATCCTCTGATTCCTCCTATATTTATTAATAAGCTTTAATAAAAGCAAGGAGTCAAATTAGTTAATAATGCTGATTTTAATACTGTATTAGACCAAAAGAGTATTGAATATGGCCACATATAGTTGTGGTTAGTCTATGTTGTAATTTAGAATTTAAAAATTAGCTATTTTTATTCCCTTCCCCCCAGCTAACTTGTTAAAGTCACAGGAAATGCTGTAACAGCTACTTCAATCCTTCAAAATTATAAAGAAAATTAGTAATTACTAAGTCAGAAGCAGCCACGACTGTATGAAGGATAACAAAATAAATGCAAATCTCACCTTCACATACTGGGCAGCACTCTCCCGGAACTTTGACAGGATTCAAACAGCTCTGCCCACAGGCTGTAGCAACACAGTGAGGATCTCCATTGATACACTGGCAGAAAGTACAGTCATCCTCTCTCCAGCGGTCACCATGAGCTTGGATCTGACCATTGGCATAACAGCCTGCAGGATTATTTACAGGGTAAACTGGGTCTGAAATAAGAGAAATTGCAACAGAACAAGAAATTTTACACTTCCTTTTATGACTAACTATTATGTATGCATAACTTCAATGTCATGGTTTTGTATTATTTAAAAAGAGTTACAAAAAGCCACTATCAAACAGAAAGGACCACGCTCTGGTATACAGAGATACAATAATACAGGCAACAACTTATGATATTTCAATATTGAAATTTACTGTTGAAAATGTTAAGTCAGCATAACATTCATAAACTCAGTGTTCTATTTTTAAATATTTCCACTAGAATTTTATATTTCACAAGCAGATCTAGAAAAGGAAAATGTATCTACAGATGGCTGGATTGTATTTTTTACAATGTTTACAATGTTTAGTTTTGGATCTTTTTGTACAAACTTTATCAAACTGTAAAGGAAATCTGGAAACATTTCAACAAAAGTAATCATTCAGAACTGAGAAATTTGACTTGGAAGACTTGAGATTTCCAACTTATTTTGTTATTGAGATGTCATTCCTATGTTTTCTTTCAACCACGTGGACCAGGAGTGCTTCACAGGCCTTTTTCTATGTCCTGGCCATACTCTGACCCTCAGGAGGGCAAGATCCAAGTGTACGGCAACAGCCCTCATCTTCCTCTCCTGGAATCCTGTTTGTATTCTGGCAGAAGACGTGTCAAATATTTTCCAGTATAAGCAAGAGGGTCAATGTGAAATTTCCCACAGGATCTTTTTCAGGAGGACTGCAGGCCTAACAAGCAGACGAGCAGTCTGTCAAGAGGGTAAGGGAGGAACAGAAAAACACTGAAGCCAGATTACTGCCCTGGTTCTCTGCTACAATTGTAAACATTGTCCAGCTGAAAGAAAGAGCAATAAGTGGAAGAAGCAGGCTGCAAAGCCATAGATAGTGCCAGAGACACACTGTTACTGCTTTGGAGCAAAATGATGTCTAAATTATAAGCTAAAAGAGTAATTTCTGGTGCAGAAATTAGGAGCAGCTTCATGTGACTTTTGGGAAGAAGGCACTCAAAAAGTACTGCACACATGACCACGACGAAGATCATATCAAGAAACATAAAAGAAAAACTTGATTAAGAAGGAGTTGACAAACTTCAGAACAACATGGAACACCTCTTCACTCATTTTCAATGAAAAAAACCCCAAAAAACAAAATAAAAAAAGCAGAAAGATAAAAAAAAAAAAAAAGATTTAAAAGATACTGTACCTTCACATACTGGACAGCACTCTCCCTCTGGTACATAATACCTGTCACAGTGTAGCTCACCACACTGTGCAGAGAAGCAAATAGAGACACCACCTTGGCACCGACAGAAGCGACAAGCATCCATTCGAAACATGTCCCCATCATAATATTCCATGCTGTTAAATATGCAAGTTGGCTTTACTTCTGAAAGAAGAAGAAAAAAAAGGAGTCAGGTGTTTTACATATATTAATAAATGGTAAATAGTTAAACTCATTTTGCTACTGAGAAAACCAGGAGGCAGGAAACACTAAACTTTCCTTCATTAAGTAAAAACATCTATATTTCCTTTTCACTATACAGCATATGTTATTGTCTGTTTAAACAATGGAAGAAATGCTGTTTAGATTTATTTTTAGAGCAGTTAGTTATTCACAAATAAAATTCTGATTTTTTAAAAATTAAAATACTGAAGGAAAGTAGTTTTCTTTACTGGTGCTAAATCTTTTCATTCTGGATGAGCCAGAAGTTATTTCAAATTTCAGCAAATGAAGCAATACCTTTTTTATATTTTTAAAAGTGAGTTTCTGATGTTTTTTAAGAGCACTCTCTTTCTACAGGATTCTGGTACACATGTGGTTCAATTGCCTTAGAGCTGCCCAACACATAATGGGCTTTTTGTTGTTGTTTTTCTTCTTGTTGTTAGTTTATAAGAAGAAAGATGCATGTATTCCATGACCACGTGGAATTGCAAACAATGAATCGCAGACACTTCTTAGTAGTTCAATCTAACTGGAGCCCTGTTAGTCACCTCACAGCTATACTCCCCACATTAAATAATCACCCTTGTAACGACCATTATCTGGTCACTTTGGTGCTTTTAAAACACTGCAAGACTATGTTATCTATTTCTTGTATAGCAGAGCTCTAACTTATGATTCAATCCAATCTAACGGGGAAACTAAAAGCCTCTAAAAGTTTCTAAATATTTGGGAAAGGGCTTGAAGGACACGTTCAGTTCAGCCTCCTATGTATGCACACACTGTGTTGAGCAGCTTCACAGCATACAGCTGAATCACATAACTGTTTTGACACTGTAGAACAAATACAATTATACCACATTCTACTCTGCATTAGTCATTAGAAGTCATGACTTCACAGTTTCATCACTGTATTATTCACTGAAGCCTCCTTTCTCTTTCCCATTATGGAATAACTTTAAATTCTCGATCTTTTCTAGAACTTACCCAAGACACTTGAGAACAGATACCTGAAGCAAAACACTGTCTACTAAGCAGATGTATTTGTTCAGTAGCTATGAATCTATCATTTTCAAAGCCAAAGGATCTGAGATAAAGGAAGCAACTTGTTTCAGACATAAAGTCAAATTTAAAAAGCAGGTAATTGCATATGTTGTTGATTTACATAGAGTATGTGGGAAACTGTTTAATTACATGTATAAAACTGCCACATCATGGTGATAATTGCACCTGCTTTGAGATTAGGTTTTCTATTGTTCTTGGTACACAGTCTCACATGGGAGATAAAAATATTTAAATGAAAATTCAGAATTTGCTGAAATATCCTGAATCTTCTAATTTTGGAGTCTGAAGAACTTTTCATATAGGTTATTCTTGACATTAATGTAAGTTTTGTTCAAAATTCTAAAGTATTTCAGTGACCTTAGTAGTTCCTTCCACACACACTTACGCTGAGCTTCAGTCTCAAATCATTTAATATGACTGTGAAATGTTAGTGTTGAAACTTGGAATTATCCTAAGCGATGTTTGATTTTTACATGCCTGTTCTGTCTTCAAGGCATAATGTAGAAAGCAGTGTTAAAAAAAAAAAAAAAAAAAAAGTAAAAAGAGGAAATACCACTGTGTCCGGGAAAACAGCTATGACCTCATTAGAAAGCTATTCACATAAACAAACACTTGAAAAATATTTCAAGTTTATGTAGCTCAAGCTGTTGGTCTAAAAACCTTCTCAAAAAGGAAGTAGTGCCAAGAACGTAAAAGGCATTTAAATCCATTTGTTCCTGACTTTACTATTTTGATTGAAGCTTTCTAGACTTTTTATTTTCCTCCTCCCCTCCCTCCACCCCAACAGTAGATCTGAATTTCTGCCTAGTTTGGAAAGTAGAAACATCTTCCATGAATTATCATTCATTTTTAAAATATCCAAACAAGAATAAGCAAGAAACTGTAAATCCAGAGAGGAAACAATCTACTTTATTCCTACAAATGAAAAATTCTATAAAATGTCACTATATGTGCACTACCAGATTTATGGTAGTGTATATGTATGCATACTGAACTACCGAGCTATCCATATGCAACCAGCCATAGGACAAGGATTACTGTTAAATCTGTGCAGACTAATGACTCATTCAAGCCAGAACAAACATAATAAGAACTCTAGCTTTAGATATTCATAAAGTGAAAGTCTAATAGAAGAGTCAACATCTTGCTGCGGAATTTGAACCAACACATTTCTTTCAGCGGGATATGCTGGACGATACTCAGAGTTCTCACACCTGTTTTAGTTTTAAATAGTGCTAATTTTATTGCTTTACTGACCAACGTATGATAGCCACAAAGTAATGATAATCTAAGGCTATCATTAAATAAACACTTTTCCTGAAAGGCCAGCAACCATGAGTTTATTATGTGACCAATAGAGAAAATGCTGCATATAAAATTCTTCAGCTACCAAACCTCCCCATGTGACAAAATAGTTGCAACAGACTGAAGAGCACAGCACCAAGCAGTCAAATGTAAATGCAAACTCAAATCCCTTTTCTGATGCCAACTACCAAATGACACAGTAGGCATGAGACCGCTACCCAGGCCATGGATTTATGAACCTGACTTCATCATCTGGCAGCTATCAGTGAGCCCATGACAGAAGATCTAGCCTGGGCACAGACATTCAGCCCCAAACCTGTGGAAGGATCCAGAGCAGACAGAGTACAATGTAGAGTTCCTGCTGGCTGTTCCTGTGATGGGACAGATATCAGATCTCTGCTCCAATATCAAGTTACACATGACAAAGAGGGTACAGTTGACTTGGCACTGAAGTTCATGCTCCAGAGTTAAATCAGGGAGAACTGGTACAAATTTTGCTCTACAGATTAATAAGGATGAGGATCACTGAAACATTCTGAGAGGAAGAGTCCTGAAGCCAGAGCTGCTGTGAGCCACACAGGCTAGTGCTACACAAACAGAAAAAGCACACATTTCTGAAGACCTTTATCTCCAAACTGCAGATAGACACAATCTTTTTTACCAAATCAATTTTCTATGGTCTTTTACCTTTTACTTTTATACCTAATAAAAGTCTACAGTTGGACTAATCTAAAATAAATTTGCTGTTACAGAGACTTCTGTAGTTTCCCTGTAATGGTGGCTGTCTTTGTTTAAAGTTACAGAACAGTTCAGGAGCACGTGAGTTTTGTCATCCAGCTCTTGTTTGGCATTATTCTGGACATGGTTATTTCAAGCACACGTGATGTTCAGGTATCAGCTGTCTGTAGGCAAGTTTGGGCATTTTCTTCTAGCCTGTCTGAAGAGGAAGAGAGACTCAAAACAATTTTCTGTTGTTTAAAGGATGAAAAGGTTCATAGTCGTGGCACTTTGGACATTCCTTCAGAAGAATTTGCACCAGACTCCTGGAAGGAACTGGTGCAAGTGCAGTGAACTTTCCATTAAATGAAAGGGAAGGAAACTGACGAACTTTAGCCCTGTGTCAGTACAAACAAAATACAGAAAAAGCTTTCAGTTTTACAAAAGCTCTGCTGATAAGGAGTTTTAAAAAAGAAAAGGATACACTTCAGTTGAATTAGTTCATAGTATGTAAATGGACAACACATTGTATGCTTTTATTTACCTACAAACATATTGAAGCAGCTAGGTGGAAGAACGTATTTGGCTTCTTAGTCTTCAGACTTCAGTACTTCGTGTAATGTATTCATCATTAACACATCTGTGGAACTCTGCAAAAGTCCATTTGTCTTGCATCTAGGAACAGTGATCAGGACTAAGACAAACCTGTAACTATTATTTATAGGCATGCCAATAGGACACAGGCATCCGCAAAAATTTCAGCACCGTCGTAAGGACTGCCATAGCCCATCATTCATCACAAACCCATCTGCAATCTGCCTTCCATGCATGACAGAAATTTACAATTGCAGGAAAAATACCCTAAACTGTTAATGCAAGGTTGTGGTTTGGCATTATAGCTAAAAGATGATGTTCAGCAGTAGGACTCTTGTACAGTTCTCATCATCTATTCCTTTCTTTAATAAAAATATTTTTCCTCCAAAGGGTTGGCAGCCTTGTCCAGGTTTAAGCATCTGCAAATGTCTGAGAGCCAGAAGACATTACCCTAACAAGAAGTTCCACTTTGGCAAAAAAAAAAATTACTACTTCAGAAAGTAAATACTAAAAATTGATTTATTTTTAAAATCACATAGAACTGAACCACCTAGCATTTAATATGCTTTGTATATCGCATAACATCAGTTCCACAAAATATACCTAGTATCTTGGTTTTTATTAACTGACATGAATAAATGAAATAAATTAGATTTGGTCTTGGATTGGTGTCAGTTTTTCACATCTCTGTTTACCCTTCTGTTTTAAATGTAAGTGGCACACCTTGCTTCAGACATTTTCCCTATTGCCTATTTGGTGAGTATAATCCAAATCCAGAGGATCTAAAATATTATGCATGGCTTGGCAGACTGACCTGCCTTTTTAATTCACCAGTCCAAACTCTCACATTGCTATGCCTGGTCATTAACTTTCATTTTCAAATACTATTAAAATACTCTGAATTTAAACAATCTTGTTAAACCTCATCTGGTTCCTTTCTGCCCAACTCTCAGCCCGTCCGGGTCTTGCTGAATGGCAGCACAGCCTTCCAGCGTGTCAGCCATTCCTCCCAACTTCGTATCATCAGCAAACTTGCTGAGGGTGGCCGCTATCCCCTCATGAAGGTCACTGATGAAGATGTTGAACAGGACTGGACCCAGCACTGAACCCGGAGGAACACAGCTAAGTACAGGCCTCCAACTGGACTCTGTGCTGCCAATCACAACCCTTTTCCATAGTATCACCAGTAAAGTGGAAAAGCAATATAGAAGAAGTCACAGTTTCCCTGTGGCAGTTGTCATCCTTGTCAGCCTGTTATTTTGGGGCATACACTAGGTACTTCCATTCTGAATAGAAAGGGGAACAGAAGACTAACCTTCAGCTCCTGGGGTAATGGAGGGGCCATAGACCTCCACAGCCACTCTTGGTAAGGCTGGGGCATAAAGCAGCCTGGTCCCTTCCACTCTGGAGCTCTTGGACCTGAGTCCAATCTAGGACCACTCTGTGTCCAACTAGGTCCACTCTCCCTTGGGCGACTGAGTGCCATTCATAAAGCCATCAGAGATTCTTTTTAAAGTAGCTGCTACATTCACGGAAGATTATTCAAAAGTGGAAGCCCTGACTGAAAGAATAAAGCAGCAGCAGGATGCTTAGCAATTTGCCCTCTCGAATTTCTAAAGGCACAGCCTCCCAGCCAGTGTCTACAGCACAATCTACATTCAAGAGACCCGTCCATCAATACCCAATCAGAGAACAGAGATTTTGGATGCTCTCTTGTTTCCAAACACTTCCACCCTTGCTGTACATGTAGCCTTCAATCTATTTAGATTCATTTGTTGTTGTTAGTAATTGAATGTTGAATCATTTTTTTCCTTACAACCTCTCCCATGAGAGAAGGCAGTGCACCACTGTTAACAGACAAAAATAAATGAGTAATAAAAGTTGAGTGGATCTGGAGAAACCTAAAATTCACTTCAGTAAAACACAGGGTGAAGGTATCTCTTGCTCAGTTTTCCTACCAAATTATAACATGCTATCTAGTATTGTCTAGAAGGAAAGATTTGAATACTTGTTCATTAACTGTAATTGTAAATTAATATAACCACAACAGTGTTTTTAAAAGTACAAAGTTATGTCCCCAGTCACTACATTGGCTTTACATAAAATCTTCTGTTCTCTGTTTATATTCATGATGATTAAAATCTCAAATAAATATGTGGAGCATCTCTCTGAAGTAAATTCTGTGCTTATTACCAATGAGAAAGTTGAAAACACTCTCTAAATGCTGAACAGTCAAAGACTGTAGTAATGTAACTTAATAATAAAATCTAGTTTCATTAAATTGAAACATTAGAACTGTTTCCAAGCACGAACAAATATTGTTTTGATGAGAAATAATATTTACATAATTATGTGACAGACTATAAGAAGGACATTACATAGGATGAGGAACATGAAGGCATACCAATATACCAGGGCTGCTCTGAAAGTAATGCCTCCTATTTTATGATGTTGGCCCACAACACCTGAGGCAGATATTGACGGGATGACAGTAGAGGTCGAACTTTCCCAACAATATTCCATTACATTATATTGCCATGTAACAGATGGCAGCAGAGGGGCAGTCTGACAGAATGGTGTCTGACATGGAAGTGTGTATGAAGTAAGGGGGTGCTGTTGAGTAGAAAAAATTACACCCATTGACACACATTGACTCTTGCTGAATATTTATGGAGACCGAACAGTGGCTGTGAACACAGTGAACACCAAGTGCTAGTTTGAGATAGCACACACTCATTACAAAGAGAACCACACAAAACTTTCAAACCTGTTGTAGAACTTCTGAAACTTAATATTAAGTCAATATTAGCTTAATATTAAATATTAGAAAAGATTTTGTCAAAAAAGACTGACCTGTCCCCCCAGTTCTGACTAACAGCAATGGCAATATGATGCAAACAGTCTCTGTGTCATTTGTATTTTGTTGCTGTTACACACTAACCTCACCTCAAGTCAGTGCTGCCCTGGGACAACCAGCTCTTCTCTACCCTTTCCAGACAGCCTACCCTCTCTCCATCATCCTATCCCATCCACAGGTATGAAGTACAGAATGCTGGCATACTTTAACACTGCACATCACCTAACAACACAATGTAGTTACCCCACAGAACATACACTAACTGGATTTTTTTTTTAATTTGCAGTCTATGTATCAGAGGTTCAGTACTGACGATCCTGACAGCTTTATATTCTATCCACTCCCTTAATTTTATCATTAAATGGATATTATAGTAGCAGGAAAACCGTATGAACGTGTGCATGCCCTTTTTACTACACCCTTGCCTGTTTTCAGAGGTTTTCAAACCCAAGAATTAATTGAACTAGTTGGTAATCAGTCCACTTACCACTTATAAATCCATTAACTTGCATTTGATAAAAACATGCTCTTCAAAATGGCTATTAATCATAGTTGGGAAGTTAGAAAATAAGAAATTCAGCATCTTCCAGACAGTTTGTGCCAACAGTCAGCCACCCTCAACACTGAGAACAGCATGTGCTAGCACTAACTGATTTGGCTCTCATTATGTCTATGGCATTTTTTTTTTTTAATGAAGAAATTGATCTAAGCCTATCACTGTAATCAAATTTCTCCATCTGTCATTGATATCTAAGACAACTCTTCTGTACTTGCTAATATTTCAAGATCCTTCCGAAAACCAGAACCATATATTAGCATTCAACTTTCCTACTCTTAAACAACATTCTACCTCCTTTTCCTTTCAAATTAATAAAAGTAAGGGTAGGGATTTATTTAACATATATCTATGAAATTTTACATATACCTTTTTTATAATGCATTTTACATATACTTTTTTTAATAAATTATATATATATATAACCATTTTTTGCGGCACTAGACATTCATCCATTACGTTATTGTCAGTATCCATCTTCTCTGAGAGGTGTGCCTTGCATTTTTTGTCCCTGATAAATGATGAACTTGACCATTTGAAAACTCACTTGCAAAATCCCAGACCGTAAAGCAGCGCAGATTATTTTTAGATCATTGCGTGAGTATTTAGAACATTATTATGTGAAAACATCACAAACATTCTTCTAGAGGGCTGTGTATATAGATATGTACCTTTATGTGCATATGCAGTAAAGAATGCAAAAATCATGCGGTACATACACAATGGAACAATGTTAAATAACGCTTAATAAATATTAATAAGTAAATACTTAACCAACACGTCATTTGTTTATGCTCAGAAATTATCTGAGCATGCAGCCTTTCAAGAATCCTTTCCTCCTTTCAGAAGCCAAATACCTGTCTCTTCTAACTCACCATACACACCACTGAGCAATCTGGAGATTTGCATAACAAATCATAAATAAAAAAATTACATTTGTTATGCAAATATGTTAAAATATTTTTTCTAAATATTTCCATCTGGAAGCAAAAAAAAAGGGAATACTGAATTGCAATTTCCAAGGATTTTATATTTGCACTAAAAATTACTTGTGTTTATTTGATGTGTTTTTTTTTTTTTAAAGTGAACCCAACAGCTCTCGTTTACAACACCTCAAGAAGTAGATTCAATACTTAGCAAAAACAAACAAGAACAACATTTTAGAAAGGACTCTAGTGTTTGTAACTGGCAAAAGAGCACCTGGAAAACATGCAGTGAAGGACCTTTTCACTAAAATTCTAATTCCTTGAGTTTACAGAGAAAAACATGCTTTAGAAGTTAAGGAAATATGACACGGCTTACAGATGACACTTTCCCTCTGAATACCTTCAATTAAACTTCCAGTTACTTCTTACTGATTGAACTAAAAATAAAATAAAATAATTTCTCTTAAATCTTGACTGTGCAGTAAGAATAACCAAATACTCAGCATCTCCCACAGACACATAAAATACTCCCCCCCCTCCAGGAACTCCCCCAAGAGAAAACTTCACATACCATTGACACATTCAAAGACATCACAGCACTTGCCAGGTGTTCCATCTCCACGCGAGACTATTTGAGGAACGGAGCCTGCCTCGCACATGGGGAAACCACATAAACCAGAGAGACACTCACATCTGAAACCAAAGAAAAGTAAGGAAAACCCCATAAATGAATGAAGCCACACATAAGGGGAAAGAATAAGGAAAGGGAAAATGAAAAGCTATAGTATGTTTCTGTATTAGTATATGCACATTTTAGAATCATCTTTTATTAATACAATGACCAAGGAGATTTGTTATCAAAAAGTGCATTTGGGGAGGGAGAGAGTAAGGAGGGTGGAGTTTTGTTGTTTGTTTTTTGTTTCTTTGTTTTGTTTTGTTTTTTTAATGTTACAACTATCTGAACGCTGCTAGTCAAGCACTCAAATAAACAAACAAAAAAAAGGTTGTTCAGTACAACATCAAAACTTCAGTTGAATATATTTTCAGATTGTTTGAAAGTAGCTAAATTCTTTAATTCGAAAAAGTAGGCTTCTTTTAATCTGTGAAAGATCGAAATGATGAAATGCTAATAAGCAGTAACTATCTATTTAGAAGAAATTGTGCCTTCTCATTAGGAAGTTGTATGACAGCCAATTTTATATAAAGAATAATAAAAGAGAGGAAGATATCACAGAGAATCATTAAATCTAAGCCAAACGAAAACAATTGCAGGTAGGTTTTTCTGTTTTTTTTTTTTTTCTTGGCAGTGATTCCTTTAGCTGCAGAAGAATAAATACTTAAATACTGTGGCTAGTTGATCGTATCATTTTAAAAACATTTTCTGCATACAAATGATATTTATTTAGTTAAGAAAATATCTTAAATGACTGGAAGACATAAAATGTGTTAAACAGTAGTTGCATTTGTTTCCAGATTCTCTATTTTATGTTTACACTTAGGATGTTCACTGAGTTTGTTTAACAGTGTCCTTGCTCCAATCACTGGGCATACTAATCGGATAAGCAGCAATGACTCAATAAAAGTAGGAGACAAAATAAATGAAGAGAAATATGCAAATATCATAGCCAAGCAATGTCACGGTGTAGAACTTAAATTTTTCTAATTGCAGATGAAAAATTTTTTAATTAAAAATGCAGATTAACTTAGCATTCTATAAATACATATGAACTTCAAAAGGAAAAGAAAAATCAACAGAAAATCCTTTAATTACAAGTTAAAGAAATGAAAATAAGAACACTATGCATTACTATTTCAAAAATATTTAAGTATCCTGAGACAATTCCAAAATTAAAACTCACTTCAGTAACAAGCATTATTAGTACATAAAAGGCTTGCTTATTTTTTATTCTTAAAAAGCAAGATGTTTGGTTCTCTTCTACCATGCAAATCTCCTTAACAAGCAGAGTTCAATGAATAAGGAAGATCTACCTCTCAATAGAGAAGGTTTTAACAGTTCTTCCTTTAACCTCATTCTTCATTCTAATGTATCAATGAAAGGAAATTTCCAGGAAGAAATAAAAGCTAAGTCAAGTAATCTCTCAGGGCTTTTATTGTAATAACTGAAAAGGATTTTTAAAATATTCTACTTTAACAATGTGTTACTATAAGGGGATAAAAGACTCCTTGAAAAAATAGTATTATTACATCACATTTAATGACTAATTTCACAAATTCATCCATAAATAATTATCTGGTCATTAAGTATGTCCAAATAAAGATAAATAGAATCATAGAATCACCAAAGCAGGAAAAGACCTCCGTAATCATTCAATCCAACCGTTCACCTACCACCAGTATTTACCCATTAAACCATATCCCTTAGTACATTTAAATGTTTTTTGAACGCCTCCAGGGACAGTGACTTAACCATCTCCTTGGGCAGCCCATTGAAGCACGTGATCACTCTTTCAGAGAAATTCTTCCTAACATCCAACCTGAATTTTCCACAAATAGTCCCCAAAATAAGTGCAACATATTCCCGGAGAAGGAAAAAAAAAAAAATATCAAAAACAAAGTACAGACAAAATGAAAGGGATTTTAAAGGCCTAGATAAAAAAATACAACATTTCACTTCAACCATTCTATATTCAACATAAAAATGATTTCTGTGAAAATATAGTGTAAGGGAACTGCTGAATCACAGCCTGAACCACTGATTGGTCACCTGAGGTGAGCATTGAGTCAGCCATGGGGGCACAGGTGGAGGTGATAATACCTGTGTGATGGGAAGGGGTGGAGCCTGGCTCCACCTCTCCCCAAGCCCCATTTAAGGGCTGACCACCACCAGGAAAGGATCTCTTCTTGGAGATCCCTCTTGTGTGGAGTCCACAGCGAGCCTTTCCCATCTAAAGGTGAGCCATTTTTCCTTTGTACTATTTGTATACCATCTGTACAGACCTAACTAAATATACCATCTTCTATACTATTCTTAAAGAGTCATCTTTAAGATCGCTTTCATTACATATAGAAATCAAACTTAATAAAAATTCAAATATCAGTTTGAAGAAAAAAAATCACAATCATAGAATGGCCTGGGTTGAAAAGGACCTCAAAGATCATCTAGTTTCAAGCAGTCTGGTGGGGGCAGGGTTGCCAACCACTAAACCAGGCTGCCCAGAGCCACATCCAGCCTTGCCTTGAATGCCTCCAGGGATGGAGAATCCGCAATCTCTCTGGGCAACCTGCTCCAGAGCATGGCAGACATAATGGAAATACAATTGTGAATCTTGATTTTTAAGACCTGTGATGTGAGCTTCTGTCCTTCGTCTCACTTGTTATCATGAATAACTTGATTTATGGGAGAATATTAAATGGTTAGGTTAATAGCTCACAGCACCTTTTGTTCTCCCACCTTCTCGGTCAACTGGTTTTAACAATAAACAGTCCAAAAAACAAACAAACAAAAACCAAATTCACAAACCAGTAAGTTACAATAGACAATGTTCAAAAACATGGCTGAAATGATATTTGGATGATTGTTGGGAGTCAACGTTCCTTTCTGCAGAAATGAATCCCTCCCATTGAGAATAATGAAAGCTTAGTACACTCATTTAAAAACAGCAAAAAGGTCATAATAGCCTAATCAAAGAAGACACCACCCTACAAAGTTATTAAAAATTGACTTCCCATTTGGAAAGAAAAATCCATTCATGAGAGAATGTCAAAGCAGCAAATAGTCTCAGATGGACTTTTAAATACTCTGCATTCTTTTCCTAGTAGTGCTAGGAAAATCTTTGACCATATTCCAGGCTATTAGCATGGAAAACATTGTTTTGGAGACAGAAGTCTTTCAAGAAGAAACCCAAGGAATTCTGGTAGCTGAGCACAGTTGAAGCACTGCCAGAACAATAACATCTGGAAAGTCTGAATAAGTGATCCAGTTCTTAATAAGAGAGCAAAATCAGCTTTATATTACTGTAAAGTTTTTTTTTTTTTTTTTTTTTTTTTTTTTTTTTTTTTTTTTTTTTTTTTTACCTAAAGAGTCTGTTCTAAAAGACAGATGGAAGAGAAGTTTTATTCCAGTTCTGTGCTTCATCACATGCAGCTACCCCTGTGCAGAGTGTATTTTAGCCTAGTTATTGAGCATTAGGTTTGGAGGAAATTTAGTAGGCTAGACTGTGAAAGTCTGTTGATAGTGGCCACAATCCCTCCCTAAGTAATTTTTATGAAATTCAGAAATTCAGGACGCTGATCTGTAAGGCACAACGTTACCTCTGAGCTGCTCTTTCTTTTGTCATAAAATGCATAAGGAATACATACACAGCATGAGTTTCTATAGCAAAAGCTTCAAAAAGAGTTGACAACTTTACATGTTGCTTTGTTTCTCAACACAGACTAGAATAATAGAAGCATAGAATATCTTGGGTTGGAATGGATCTCAAGAATCATCACGTTCCAACCCTCCTGCCACAGGCAGGATTGCCAACTGCTAGATTAAGTAGTAGATCAGATTGCCCAGGACCCCATCCAACCTGGCCTTGAACACTTCCAGGGATGGGGGTATCCACAGCTTCTCTGGGCAACCTATTTTAGCACCTCACCACCTTTTAAGTGAGTGAAAAACTTCCCACTGACATCTAATCTAAATCTTCCCTAGTTTAAAATAATTATCCCTCATCCTCTCACAATTCACCTGCACAAAAAGTTGATTTCCCTCCTGTCTCCCTTTAAATACTGGAATGTCGTAATGAGGTCTTCCCCACTGCTTTCTCTTCTCCAGACTGAACAAGCCTGTTTCTGAAGGAGAGGTGCTCCAGATCACCACTACATCATTGTAACACCAAATAGCACAGGAACATTGAAATACTGCAAGACTAAAGAGATATCACTATTTGAGATACAAGAAGCTGACATTTAGTATCACATTCTCAAATACCTTATTGGAGCAAAGGCACTAAGCAAACATATTACCTCAGGGTATCAGCACATACCCTAACAGGAGTCAAGTCAACAAGGAGGAATACGTCCTTTTATCAAGGACAGTCCTGTAAGAGAATATAGTCTCCTACTAAGAGCCTAGAAAGAGAAAAAAAGAGCACAACAATCATCCAAGAGATATCACAGAGTGGTAGCATGTCCAGGAAGGAACCAGAACCTAGCTCAGAAGACAAATGTTGATTTAAAAATATAAAAAAAAGAGAATCAACTCAACTGACAAAAAAGAAATTTCTCCAGTTCTCCAGGCTAAAAAATAATAAAAAATCCTAGAAATTTCAAAAACAAAGCAAAAGCCACTTGCTTTCTTAAAGGACTACTCTCAAAATTCAACTGCATAAAAGACTACTCTCAAAATTCAACTGTATTCATTAATGTTCTGCAGATAGAAAAAGGAACAGCTTCAGTAATACAGATAACCTATTTCTTTCATTTGCATTTCCTTCAGTTCTTGAAGTTCTTCCCAGCAGAAATAATTATGTCACTTGTTACACTTTTGTTTGGTTATTTGCTTTTTTATGCTTTTTTCTTCATTTCTAACATCATTTTTCTTTTTCATTTTTTGTCACCAGAATTTGAGAAATGAAAAAGAATAACAAGGTATTTGTAGATGACAATTTTTATTTAAAATCTGATTATCTTGGTTCATTTACTTCTGTTACTAAACAGATGAAAAGAGAGAAAGGCTTAGTAGCCTCAGAAAAGCTTTTTGATGGTAGGATCAAAGTGTTCTCCAGGCATTACGCATAATTGCTATGAAAATAAGAACAAGCACTCCAGAAAAAAAGATTTAATACCAGTGAATGGGGAGGTTGGAATGGGGGTAAGGTGGGGAGAAGGATATTTATTTTAAGGATCAAAACAAAATCAAGTCTGAAACATTGGTACTGAAGAAAAGCATTCCTGAAACATACATCACATTCTTGTGGAGATCTTATCACAGACCTCTTCCTTCTACTTCCTTGCAGGACTCTAGTGCGATTTACATTACCAGTATTAGCGCTTATGTTAGCTAAATGTAGTAGAGAAAATTACCACCAATCTGTGAATAATATAATAATATAATAACTGAAAGACACTGTAAAGGAGGCAATATTCAAACAAAACTCTCAGCATTATCAAAGCTTGATTAATTGGTGGCAAGGGAAAGAGATTAAACACAACACCCTCCCTACCATTAAGCATAGGGTATAAAAGATGATGTGCAGCAGAAGAAAATATTAACATAGCCATCTAATGAAATCAGCAAAGGATTTTATCCATATTACTTACACTTGAAGCCATGACATGAGTTTAGTAGAAAAAATGCCAAGTTACAACTTAAGGAATCAGCTAAATGCTACCTTTAGAAAAAGTTAACTCCACATAAGAAGTGACACTACAGTTAAAAATACAGCCATTTGGACACCTCCGTCCAGCGGGTTCATCTAGAATAATTTTAATCTTCAGACACACAATGGAGAATTTTAGCCCACAAGCTCAGAGTCATAGATTTATACAATTTGCATTTCAGTTTTAAAGATAAGACTAAACTAAACAGTAATGAAAAGATTTCTTCTTTTTAGATAGCTTTCGATTTTATTATTTATTCTTTTTATTTTCGTTTATTCCTAGATAGTATTTTATTTGGAGATCACTAATAAACCTGCATATTAACTGTGGAAGGAACATATTACACTTATTACTGGATTATTCTCAAATCCTCTAAATTTCTGCATCACTTAGATATGAACTAAATGTCTCATACAGAAGTTCCTCCTATTCTAAGTTTCCAAGGGATTTGCTTACATAAAAAGCAAAGCTAGCGTGCTACCAAATAGGAATTTCTTTCCAGAATTCTGGATATACACATAGATAAAAACATATTACAAATATCCAGTAGTGAATTTTTTCATGAGTCTAATTGTCTTCATAGACAGGAAATACCGAAACATTACAAAAGTTGATTACACAGCTTTAAATTAAAAGATGCTGCAAAAAGGAACTGCGCTCATGCATATTTTCTGTATAATTACTGCTAGGAAGTAGTGAACAGATGCAAGGGAAGGGAAAACTGTAAAATCATCATTCACATCAAATAGATTACCATCTTTCCAAGCTTTACTCAAACCCAAAGATGATGACTCTATTTCATCCTTTGGTTAATATTAACTGGTCTGTTTTCCAGACAGATGAGAAGGGAAAAGAGAACAGTTGCATGAAACCAGCAGACTGTACACTGATATAGGTAGAGACTCTTCAGAGTTCATCTGAACATTAATAAAACGCAACATAAATCAGTCTAACCTTGCATCTTTCTTACATTTTGCCTTAGCAGTTGACATTTTTCTCTGTTGCTGATGTCTTCATTTTTTTTACCACTAATCAGCTAATCTTTCCTTAGGTTTATCTTCCTTATCTTACAGAATATTATGAAAAACTCTTCAAAACCGATGATACTGAGTTAAAGTATTATACAAGTGACAATTAAGTGTACAAGTATTAATTTCCCTCTAATTTGGATGAGGAAGAATAGTACACAATCTGCATACGGATGGAGCACAATCCCCAATGACTACAAGTCAGAAATCAATATTACAAATAATAGTTTTGTAACGAATTCACTGTGCTAGCTTCAGTATTCCTGTAACTCCCATCTTTCATGATAACAGACAAAAAAAAAAAATGACATGCAGAACCCTTTTTCTTTATGCATGCTTTTCAGTGGACAGAGATGACCAGTACAATTGTACGTAATTACTGTGAAAGCAAATTTTGAATGCAAAGAAAAAATAATGTTTCTCGACTGGTAAAGAGCACCTTCTCTTTGCTAGAGTTAATTACAGGCCAATTCCCAACTGCTCATGAAATTTTAATAGCATGTATGCTTATTCTTCTGTATAATATATTTCTCTGGAACTAAGTGACCAGGATCTTAAAATGAACAACCCAGAACAATGACACAAAACATAGGTAATTTTTAGAGAACTAAAAGGCTGTTTTTAAACTCACCCTGGGCTTGTCTTTCCCAATATTTTATTATTTACTTACTTCTAAGTTACAGGTCAAGACTTAAAAACATCATGTTCATTTTCCATTTAATAATGATATAAATTATGAGAATCTGGAACTGGATCAATTGTGGAAAAACATCCTTATTAATTCCCAGCACATACTGCTTTACCAAAATAGAAGTGCTTTGTTAAGGTACAGTTGCTCTTTATAGAACATACTAGGAAACATAACTCCAACTCCTTCTAGTCACATATATTTTTCCTCATTTAAGAGAGTTAAAAAACAAAAACTCAGTGTAATGCATTCCTAAGCATGTTGTTATCCTACTGTGATTTCCCCTCTTTGCTCCATAGAGCTTAGCAGAATAACAGTGAAAAATCATTCTAATATTTAAGTAATAAAAGAATTATTATCATTTAAAAGTCTCTCAGTTCTTTTCCAAGCTGACATACAATTGAACACCTGTAACAGGTCAGAGCAAAGACTCATCTAGCAAAAAAAGTCCTGCCTCAAACTGTTAGAGCTCACTGTTTTTTTTGTACTAAGTAAAGATAAAAAGCTTCAGAAAAGGAGTGGCAAGAGTCACTATAACATTTTTTCCAGGGTATCATTAAGCGATTTTTCAACAACACAGCAAGAAATCTACCTCTGGGTTCTTTCTGAAAAGACCCATGAGGAGCTGGAAATGTACCTGCGGAGCACATCCCTACACACGCTGGGATGCCAGCTACAATGCCTACAGAGACAGCCTATGCTATCAAACATCAGGATCTTGACAAGTGAGTTTATTATTTACATTCCTTTCCCATGTTCTAGCAGACAGTGGTTTATGGATCCCTTGTCCCTGAAGACACTCAAGGCCAGGCTGGCCGAGGCTCTGTGTCTTCGCTTCTGAATTTATGAACTAAACTATAACTATTCCATTATGAACTAAATTTAAAAATTAAGCCAGAAAATCACTCCAGAAACCTAGTGATTCATAAACCAAACTCTATTCAATTAAGCACATATTTTCCATGCAACAGGAATAATGTACTAAGAAAAAAAAATCAAAAACAAACAGTAACCCTTTTTAGAAATAAGTTTCTTGCAAATCCAGCCCAGAAATTTCAAAGAATAGTAGAAAAACTATTTAAAAAGCATTCAAAATATTACTCAATTTATCTGCTTACAAGATTACTGTTTATAACAGCAATCTGTGGCTGCTGAAATCCAACACAAAGTTTCCTACTATTTACTAGAGAAAACAGAACTGCAAATGCTTTCGATATAACCTAAGTAAAGGTGATGTTATATACTCTGACAATTGTTGGCAAACTGCTGGCAAGTTTTCTTGTCTATATACCTCTAACAGCAAACATCCAAATGGTATTTCTATTACTTTATTATGAATATGGATCTCTCTGGGCATACAGTTGTGAGTTTGAGGACATCTGTCAAAACCTCTGATCTTTGTGTTACAAACATAAATCTGTCTGTTCATGACAGCAACTATTCTGAATTAAATCACATATTCAATTTCCAGATGAATTAATTAGCTGAGTAAGTAGATGCAATGAAGAGAAATAGAGTGGAAAGTGTTTAGGAGGGGGAGTAGTATTCACTGTGAGTAAGGTACACTAATCCTTAGACTGACCATTTAAAAGTAAGATATGTAGCAGAAAAAAAACCTGTCTGCCATCTTGTTTACTGGAAGTTGACAGAGATGAAAGACTAGCTTGCTGTGTCAAGAAAACAAAACCAAACCAAATTCTACAGACATCGTAATCTCATTCCGCTTCAAGGCACTAAGCAACAGTGTAGCATCTAAAAGCAAATTGAAGCAAATCTTGCTTTATCTATCTCGGTTAAAATTTCTTCCTAAGTAATAGTGAAGAAGTAAATACACTACTAACACAGCAGATGGTCAGATGAAGTAGTCAATATACTTTTTCATAAAAATTTCCACAGAAAAAAAAGAAGAAGCTTGTATAACTATGATCAGCACTTCTATCTCCTATGGCAATGCTGCTTCCTCCC
>VXAB01008315.1:229247-249452 GCA_013399175.1 Odontophorus gujanensis | reverse complement strand
TCCCCCCCCCCCCCCTTAAGATGAACATCCTCCTTCCTTTCGGTATTTTATTCTTGAAAAACTTTGCAATTCAGTGCTTCCTTGGAGTTGGTGGAAAGGAGTGTGAATATGCATTTATAGTGTGTCCAATACAGGTGCAAAATGCTGATTTTATAAGAGAGAAGCAATAAACCCTGTATTTACAATGTCTTACAGCTTCCTCTGCAGAAGCCTCATGTGATATACCTCTTCTGAAAATCTTTGCAAATTTTTTCACTTAAAAGCTAGCCGTTAAGATCCCTAAACTTTTTTTTTTCATGGTCTCATGAGCTTCTGTTTAAGTTTTATTCATAAGGCTTAAAAAAAAGTATTTATCATCTTTTTCTCATTTGTGGACTTTTGGACTGTTAGAAAATATGGCTACTTTCCAAGACAACCCACACTGTGAGGTTGGATGCCAGGGCTACAATGACCATCACACTGAGAACATCTAGGAATTGCTGAAGCAGCTATAGTAAGAGAAGGAGGAGTTTGCTACAACTTTGGATCCAGCAATTCACTACATCTTCTGAGAGGCCAAAATGGACATGAAAAACTTGGTCGCCTATGAAGATCACGTGTCCTATTTTTATTCTTTTTCTTCATGGATTTGCAGTACAGCACACTCAGTATTCTGAACTGAATAACACCTCCTCATTTAGCAGACCTGAATGAAGAAAAATGTTTTTCCTAGGAAAGGTATTTGCTGTTGAAAGACTAAAATACTTTAAAATGCCTAAACACCTATTTCCATACATTATGAAAATCACGGTGTTCTGTTTAGGCTTTTCAACAACTCTGTTAAAACTCAAATGCAAACCTGAGCTTGATGTAAGACGGTTTAAATCGGCATCAATGGAAGGCTTTCTAATCACAAAAATAAACCACCTCTTCAGAGAGGAATAGTGTCTCCAATTTAACACTGTGTGTTACAACCCCATGGTACTGGATGATCAGATGTATTTCAGATGGGAAACTGGTCTGATAGATTTTAAGTACAGTAGGAACAACCTGAGCAAGAGGGGCATGACAGATACAAAACTGAAGTTCTAACACTAATGAAGGTACAAAAACACGTCAAAGCTTCTGCAGAACCTTAACGTGGATTTGTTAGATCTCAGGTCCAGCTAGAACGGTTTCTCAGAAGTCAAATCCTAAATAGAAATCTCAGGAAGATATAGATACTTAAATTTCTTCTTTGCCTTTCCAGTTCCAGCTGAACTTTCCTTTAACAAAAAGTGGGATCCATAACCATTTCTTGATGGGTGGGAGAGAAGGATCCAAAAATTCTAAGGGAGATAGAAGGCAGACCTCTGCATCAGCAAAAATTGCTTAAGAGAAATAATTGGTTCTGCAGGAAGAGTGAGGTAAAATGTTACATCTCTTGAAAACTCATGACTGCTCTCTAAAAAGGTTTTCAATCCTGCACTGAACACCAAACAAAAGGTGTATAATAAAGTTAAGATCTTCCAAAGGTAGGAAGACCTAACAAAAGAAAATATACAAACATGAAAGAATTGTGTTATCATCAGGAGCAAGGTTGAAAAGATCTGTCCAAACTAACACCTCATGCTGAATGGGATAGATGCACAGATGATTGGGGACTCTACAGTTGCTATCAGAAGAAAAACACTGTCCAACCAACCACATGTGGTACACTCAAATATAAGCCAAATACAAGTAATAGCTCAAAAGAAAACTTACAACTACATCATTCCTAGTTATGCTTCATGTGCTGCCATAAAATAAGAAAAGAACTGTGGTGGTTTACCTCTGGCTGCCTCTAAGACTCCTTAGACACTGGTATAACAAGAAACATGGAATACATACCATCAGCTGGTAGGTCTAATGCAGTGACAGGCTGCAGACACCATAGGGCTCGGTGTCACAAAAGGGTATAAAGTACCTTAAAAGCAATTGCTTATTGGGGAAAGTAATCTAGAAAGATAACAAAATCATAAATTTAAATCTAAATGATCTCTGAACCAGCCTGCTTTTTATAGAAACAGCTGCCATAAATCCCATTTAATTTAACTAAAATGAAAGGACAGCTTGATATCTACAGGTTTTCTAAAAAAAGAAAAACAGAAGCGCTAATGATAGATAGTGGTATCTATGCTGTGCCCAAGATAGTCAAATCCTATTAGAGACCAAAGGCCAGATACAATAAATCAGTCAATTTCTTCCCTGAGAATCAAAGCCAAATAGTCCTGCGATGGTATACAAAATTCAGATACTATGATATAAATTGCTGCTATTCCTTAATGTTGTCATCAAAATTGCTATAAACATGGCATATCATTTTATTTTAAAATATGATAATATAAAGCAGATACAAAAGACTGTTTTCTTACATTAATAAATCAAAGTTAAATGCGACTTTGTAATTTCATTCTCTTTTCTACTTTGCCATGCCTTTAAAAGTGATTTTACTTTAGGTATGATAATCTGGTTATATACTGTTTTAAGCTGCATTCTATCCAAATATAGCTTAACATTAATCTTGAGTAAATAAATGATTAGCTGCTACTCAGAGGTATCATTAATTTTCCTAAACTGTATAAATCATAGGTACTTGAGAATCTGAATAAACTGTAGTTTGCATCTCTTTATCAAGATAAGTTTGAAATACGTCATCTGATATCTGCAGTAAAAATCACATTCAGTTTTAAATCAACATGTTTTAATATTGAAACTTACAAGATCAAAGTATTTAAGAAAAAAATTTCAAGTGCGATCCAAATACTATAATAAAAGAATACTGAAAATTTGCTTTGAGATGCATCATTCACCATTTAGCATTTAATGTTCACAGCATTAGATTCAACATAAAATGCAGATATTCCTTCTAGGCTATTTAGTCTAATTACAGTCTCTAATGATTTTTGTCAATATGTAGTTTATTTTACTGCTGCTTACCGAGAAAATGTAAAAAAAAACAAACAAAAAAACCTCAAACCAAATAAACAAAAAACAAACCAAAAAAACAACCCAAAACATATAGTTAAATGCTTGAAAACTTTCTATTTTAGACTGAATTCATTTGTCGTAAAAGTAATTTAGAAATCTGAGACTAGCATATATATAATAAAATTGATAATCTGAAATGAAATATTTCAGATTGCATATTCTTGTAAGGTATTCTGCTGCTGGTTTTTTTTTTGTTGTTGCTGTTTTTTTTTTAAAGGGGCAGGGTGGGTTGAGTGCCTTTTCCAATTAAACCTTAACGGAGGAGGAAAATTAAACATATGTGAACTGTCTCCCAAAAGGGCTATGTCACTACAGTGTAAAACCAACATTTTAGCATATTGCCCAGAGAACTACCACTTTTGCTTGTCAAATATACTTCTTCATTTTTTATGATACTACAAACAATCTCTGGAATTGTCATTCAAAGCAGCCACAGATTGAGACATTGCAACTGCATATAAAGTAAAACCAACAGGGCAAAGGCTATTCAAACAGGAAAAAAAAAAATCTGTGACTAATTCATTGAAGAAACTCTTTCAGAGTTTTACTTCTAAACAATAAGCCTATAGTCCTACCCCTACACGCCACTCTAACCAATTGGAAGTTTTGCATTTGCACTGCCATGCAACCATCTGTAACTAAGTGATGGTGAATTGGTCTGAATTAAAAAAATCTTGATTCACCCATCCTTCAAGCTGAAGCCTCTCAGATTCCAATTCTGCAAGGAAGTAATAGTATCTGTCAAAAGCCATTCTTCACTTTTATCTGAAATATGAACTAATTAATCTTTATGACTTGTATTCCCATTTCATCAATTTAATAGCTTGCTCTTCTTAAAAGTTTGTCTGTAATATGTTGTTTGCTTCTGCTGTGGTTCATTTACATTTATTCTTTCCCAAGTTCTCTCACCAAAAGCTTGAAATGGCATTTTTAAAGCTAAAACTCAGAAACAAGACACACTACTTGAAATTTTGTTGGACAAACATACCAATTATTTCTGAATCTTTTGTAATCTAGAAAATATTTGGGTTTCTGGTCTGAACTTTTAAAATAAGTAGGTCAAGCAATCTTCTTACCGGGATTTAGTGAACATACTCTTGAATGCTTCTCTCCTCTCAGGAAAGTAAGCCATGCAATTAGCAAGATATTCAAGCCAACATGTGCATGTTGCAAGAGTTCATCTAAGGAGATAAAGGGCTGTGACACTGACTCATTGTGACTGATTCATGTCCAAAATCTGAAGGAGGAAGGGTGCAGGAAATGTTTACCTTTGAGGTACTTGGGAAAGGGGATACAACAGTATCGCATATTCAAAATGAGTCAAGGACAGGCATACATCTATCTGCTCCTGCTGTATGTGAAGTTGTCAGCTGTTAAGAAAGTAAATGGTATGCAGCCATTTGTTCCTTACCATGACACTCACTGCTCTCCACTTCTGCTGTTTTAAGCCCGTATTTTAGTAGCAGTAAATGAGAAGGAATTTTAATTTCTTGAAATAGTCAATTATTGTAATAAAAATTGGTTAATGAAGACTATAACCTACAGATTTATGAATGACACTCTGCTTTAGAGTTATTCTCAAATGTGCAGAAAAACATATAGCACTACTTTTGATTTTAATGATTACAAAGAATAATGACTCAGATTTAGGCAGTTATAAACTTAATCACAGTGAATGTATTGCTAATATTTCAACACGTACATTAAGGAATTCAAAAATTAAAGAAAAACGTCCTCTTTTCCAAGTATAGAGTCACTCATCTGTAATGCTCCACTTTATTTGACTTTTTCTATAGTTTTGAAATGAAAGCATCATGGGAGCTTTCATTTCAATGGGAGCTCATACCTGAGCTTCAAATACAAAGTTGCAGTGTTTCCTCAAATCCTACCAGTTTCCAGTCTTCCTATGGTTTGATTTTCATGCTCAGAGTAGCTGAGCATGGTTTTTCTTTCTGCCCACTCACTTTTCATACCTATGCTTCTCTTCTAACCTTTACTAATATTTATTTTTGGTTATTCCCATGTCCCCTGCATTCCTTTATTCCCCATACTTCAAGTAATATCCTTACATCCAATACATGTATGACCACTGTGCTTCTTAAGGATGGTGCCATAGTGATTCAAGTGGTTTCAGTGCAATTCAGAATTATCTAATAATTCCACACAACCTGAGCCTGCTGGGGGTCTTCGTGTGCAAAAGATAGGGATACTCTTTAGGTCCCTTAGGTACCATGTACACATGGAAGTACATTTCAGACATCAGTTGCATTTTACACATAGCAAAACAACTGGCTATATTTTTAAATATTATCAAAGAAAAAGATTATTTCAAAGAAAGAATTGTTTGATTAAGATGTTTTATATAACATCAGCTTTCATGTGTGCCTTAGAAATAGGAAATATTTTTAAATGACCATTTTTCCGAAGCAAATAAAGTATGATTTTTTCAGTATTCTGTTTGCTAAAAGAAGGAATGCTTAAGTTATTATATAATAAGATGGAAGTGGATTATTTTTCATTCCCACACCAAAGAAAAAGTAGAAAATAAGCCACAACTTTTACCAGTATAGCACATTGCAAAGATACAAAACTCAATTTTATCCTTTGGCCTATCTGGAGTTTTCAATCCAGAAAGCTGAAACAAATTTGAAAGTAAAAATTTATCATTGTCTTCATATTTCAGGTAAACAAAAGTTTCTGAGAAGTTACATGTACCCAAAGGGTACTCAGTGGTAAAGATCTCTCATTCATCATACAGCCTTTGCTATTTTCTTCTTTCTGAACTCACAAGTTTATCACTACTTCACAGTCTCACAAGTGGCTGGGTATGTGTCAGTCCAGTATGGTGCGAAAGACCTTCATACCAAAAAAAATCCTACTAGTTTCATATCCACAAGAAACAACTTCCATACTGCGTAAAATATTTTCAGTAAAGGCACCCTTTGCTTGAATAGAAATTCATCGGGCACAATACTCTATCAGGTTTGAGGAAGTCTGTTGCAAAAACATGAGTTGAAGTAGCGGTGCAGAACTTTGGAGGAAAAAAGAAGTAACTCAAAATTGTCTTATTTTCCTGAATAGTAGTAAATTACACTTACTTCTGTACCATATTACCTCCTATTGCCTGAGAGGTATGCGTTGTCATCTTGTGTTTACGTTACTGAAATTACAAAGTTAAAAAATAAATGAAAAAAAGAATATTCAACCATGCAGACACAAACCTTGTGGGCAGGGTACAGCAGCCATCAGCCGTCAGCCTGACTTGGGTTTCATAGCTATCCAGAGGGCAAACCACTTGCTGAACAGGAGGGCATTCCACTGTGCTGCAATCCACACTGAACACTAAGGGGTAAGAAGAAAAGAAAGTTCCTTTTACTCATGCATTAAAAGTTTCTGGTAAATTAATTCACATTAAGCAACCAGTAAGACATCAGTCTTCAAGTATAAATCAGAAAATGCATCTACTGACTGCATGCTTGGTGGGTAACATGGGAAAAAAGATTCCCATTCTCTTTAATATTCACTTATTAAAATTACGGACTTTGTTATCAATTAATATCACTTAATAAGAAAGTTATAAAAGTTGTACAGGCAATCTCAAGTAATCATTAAATTAGATAATAACATTAATTACTAGAAAAACGTTAGACTACTGAGAATGTATTTTCTCCCACAGTTTTAGAAACAATTAAGAATAATAACATTTCATTTTTTTTTTCTGGTTAAAATCCATTTAAAGAGTAAAATTTCTGGATTATAGAAAATAAATAAATAAACAAACATAAAAGATACACTGGATTTGTGTCTGCACACGTACACTACGTTTTTATAGTTTATTCTTCAGTTTACTTATTTATATACAATGAAACAGAAATGCAGATTACCAGATATATCTGCACTGATAAGATGAAGAATTCCTTAGAATAAAAAAGAAAGGACCCTGCTAGGTCAAAGTACTGATCTATATAACCAGTCATCTACAATGGTGACAAAGAGAGATACTAGTTAGGGACACCATTTAGGACATTCTTTCCTCTTCCACCAGCCTCTAAAATTATTGGGATGTTTTGAAGAACATACCTTCTCAAACCCTTGTGCACATTCATGTACCTTCTGTGCATCAACTTGTCTATTTTTTTTTTTTTTTAAATAGTTGCTCCATAATCTCCTGTGGTAGCAATATCCCATCATTCACTATTATTTCACACTGACCTCTTGCTAGTACCAGAATTCTCTCAAATTCTTGTTAGGGTTGGTAGGATTTGGTGAACAACTGATCTACAGTGAGCTTATCCACCACCCTCAGAATTTTACAATCCACACTCATATGCCATCTCAACATTCTCTCCAGGCAAGGAGAGAATCATGGTTAAGGATGGAATGGACATCTGAAGTTCAGCTGGTTTAAACACCCTGCTCTAATATGGCCACCTAGACCAGACTGCTCAGAATCATTCCTGTGCATTGATGAGATCTCTCCTGAGCTCTCCTCTTCTGCAGGCTAAACATCCCCAGCAGAAAAAAAAAAAAAAAAAAAGAAAAACCCTGCTGATTTCAGATTTAAATTGGTTTCTCAAACTTCAAGAAGTATTTAGCTTAACTTTCCAGCATGCTGAAAATACTGTAAGGTAACAGAACAATCTATAATCAGTCCTTATTACTTAAAAAAATCTCCCTCGATAAGCTGCATTATCATTCTAAAAAAGGAGACAGCAAACTTCACCACTGAAATATCAGCTTTGTTTTCAGCTCTTACTTTGACTTCAGTAATTACCTGAAGTGTACATATCTCGAACAGGTTTAGTTTTAGAAAGCTAATAGAATTATAAATCCTGTCTAAATAAAAATTATCTGTCTTTCCTAGAAACATTACACTTCAGACATCTAGTTTGACTAATACATCACTTTAAGAACTCGAACATGCTGAAATATCCTATTACTGAAGTTGCACTCTGTCAGTGTTTATGAATCTTCAATTCGTGCACTGAATTTGTAACTGTTAGTTACTCTTTTTCTATAAGAATGTAGCAGAAACCTTACCACGGATGCAGACCATGCCTCATCTCTAGTACTGTGCAACCATCTCTGTAAACCACAAAACCTAAGTTCTCCAATCATGAAACCATAAATAATAGGAGAAAATAACTTTCTAGTAAAATATATTAACCCAACTATATTAAGTTCCACCTTTTCATACTGCACTAGCTTTTCAAAGAAGAATATGCATAATACAGAGATGAGATCAAAATAGCTGCCTACAAGTCTAAGGGCTGAAAATCAAAGCAGTATTTGTACCTATGGTGCAACACTGGCTCAGCACAGGGAAGGATTTCTGTTTTTTTATTTTTTTTCGGTTTGGTTTTCCCAGAAGTTCTATTGCCAGAGTACAAAGTCAATTTTTACAACAACTAAGAAGCATCACATGTCACTCTTTGCCTACAGATAAAGATGTATTTCAATTCTTCCCTCATTAATAACATAACACAACCATACTACATTTGGTACATTAATTACATTTTCAAAAGAAGGAGGAACAAAAACCATAAAAGCCCCTCACATCTTCATTTCCTACACTTCTCCTGAAAAAAATCAGGATCCTGAAATAGGCACATTATGTTCATAATTCTTCTCTCTATGACAGTCCATCATCCTTTTAACACTTCTCCACACCTTAGAACATGCTAAACACAACAGGAAAGATAATGTTCCCAGACTTCCATTGCAGATGTCTCACTGACTTAATGACATTAACTTCACTGTCACATGTACTTCCCAATACAGCCCTGCTTTTACTTGTTTTTCCTGAGTAGTTCTAATTGTTTTCTTCCTCACCATCACTGCCAACTTATCATCCATTTCTCCAGCTCTGTCACAAAAGTATCTGAGATTTTTCCATTTATTTTCTAAAGTCTTTTTCCAAACTCATCTTCTAAGTCCTTTAAAAATCAAATTTAAGAAAGTATCTAAAAAACCCCAATCAACCAACAACCACGTACTATTTCTGAAAGCAATAAAGAATGAAGTAACATAACTATACTTTCTATTATCTATAAAAACTTGATTTTTCTGACCCTTGTCCTTCATGCAAGCCTGTAAAAATTCCAGTCACGATTTTCAGTGCTGAAGCTGTACCAGGGTGGAGCTCAACTTATTTCCCTATGCATCATCCAACACTACTTATTAAAATTTACTGCTGAGCTCAGACTTTCATCAGGCCTTGACTACTCAGAAAGTTAAATTCTCTGAAGAAAGATGCCAACATCCAATTTACAATTGCATGTGTAAATGAAGATTAGGTACCAGAAAAAAAGGTCATTTCAGTCGGAGTAATTTCCAGGCCATGAAGAGATGATAAGTAAATTAAAGTTCTTCTAGAAAGATGACAAATGGACAACATTTTCAACAGAGGTTCTATCTAACACAAAAGACATCTTCCAAAGCTTTCCAATGATGTCAGAAACTGAGATGATACTACTCATCTCCCTGAATACAAAATTTAACAGTAAAGATATAAGAAATATCTGTGGGGTAATTACAAAAGTAATTATTTACCTTTCCTTATTCAAAAGAAATATAGCTTCAGCAAGATCCATTTCAGATTAGATTTTAACTCTCTTTAAAGAAACAAACTTGTTTTAAAAAAGTCATTACTCAACAATGTTTTAGCTTTCTTAGCAAGTAAGATACATACTATCACAATCTTTTCATGGGTAATTTTTAATTTTCGTGTTAACACATTATGCAGACCTACTTAAGACCATTCACCACGAAATGAATGAAAAGAAAGTTCTTAAGAAAACAAAACAAAACCACTCTGATATTAGAGAATACTGTACAGGAAACATAATTTCTATCTTAAAACTGAATTCCATGCTCTATTCAGTGAATTCATTACTCAAAGTCTAGTTATACACAGTGAGTAGAAATAAAGTACCGTTTTTCACAGTATTCTTTCAGAAAAAACATCCACCATACACTTAGTCAAAAACATAATGCAACGGCTGATAGATCAGGCTCAAAGTGACACACTAAGTGGGGTTACATCAGACTGGTGTACTACTTAAAACCAAAGTGATTAACATAAAGCTTGTCATTTTGTTCTGACTTGCAAATTTGAAAAAAATTAAAATTGAGGAAATATTAAAAAAATGTTTCAGCATTCAGATTTTCTTCACATAGAAAGTACAAATTATGTTGTCTGTAAAAGTGCTGTTTACAATCCTTGAAAACAAGGTTCCTCTGAAAACTGAGCGACAGTTCAGATTTGTAAAGATTTGCCATTAAAAAAAACAACAAACAAAGTCTTCTGTGGTAAGGAACTTGTAGTCTACTAACACTTGTCAACATTAACCTACACCTTCCTTTGTATTTTTCGATCTCATGTTGACCTCCTTTTCTTCCACAGTCTTCCCACTACCCCAAGTAACCAACAGAACAAACATCAAGGTTAAAAAAAAAAAAGAGAGGAAAAAAAACAACAAAACACACACAAATAAAAGCCCAACTAGTTGCTGAAGCTTGACAAAAATTAAGCTACATATTGACTAATAAACCCATCTGTAACAGTACTCCTTTTTTTTCTTTTTTCCTAAAACCAAGATGCTATGAATAAGTAGATGCTCCACTTAGTAGTTGGTAGTTTAATCATTTTATCTTTCATCAACCATATTTGCCTAGATATACAAGAGTACTCATTTCATGAGCCTCACACCAGCACTTCAATTCCTTCTGTCTTTAAATCCTAGTTTCACTATTTCACATATCCAAGCCAATGCAAACTCCTATTGCTCTTCTCTTTCATTTCTCCTTGATCCTAGTTGCCTTTTCTAGTCCCTTACCATACACAATACAAATTACTCAACTCTGGAAGATGATGAAAATGTGTTTCTTTGATAGCCAAAGTCTCAGACTTTCTGCTCTTTGTTAGCCCCTTAATTCCAAATCACAATTGCAAAGCTCTATTCCTCCCTTAAATTCTGTTAGTCTCCTTCCAGAGTCTCTTCATAGACTCTGCTCCTCTACCCTCCCAATATGCATCTCCCTTCAATATGAAATGCAGAGCACTTCAGAAAACCAACATATAGCCACATAAACCTACAACATGAATAAATTACCACATAATCCAATGACTGTAGTTTCTCTAGTCATCCTACAGAAAGATCTTGGGGCCACAGCATTTCATAAGTAAACCTCAAGAGTTCACTCTTAATCAGCATTTTGTATGAACTGCCGGAAGTAATTACTGTACAATTGCACAATAAATACTATTGTATTTAGTGTTGACAAAGACTTGTTCAAAATAGCATCTCTGCCTTGGAATATCACATTTTAAGGAAATGCGAGTAAACTCAGGAACAACATAACACTATGTACAAGGAAAACTATACCATAATAAATGTCTACTGGTTAATTCTTGATGAAAGACAACTGAGGTAGGCAAAATGTTCTAGAGCACACATTAGGATTTGTTTGAAACCTGTTCAAGACAGAATGAAAACATTTGCTTTAATTTCTTCATAGGTAGATTTGCACTGGACATTAGGAAAAACACAGGCAGAAGCATGAGAGACAAAGACTGTGCAACATTTTGTGGAGTACTTTAAGAAAAGGCATAACTTAGCATACTCAAACCTCTTTACATATGAGATTTTGGATGATACTATTTTATATGCCTGCTTTTATTTTCTATTTTTATTACTCATTTTTTACCAAAGCCTGGATCAAAAAGAAAAGTGAATTACATCTTCCACTTCACCAAGAATAATAAATCACAATAAAGGGTTGTTTGTGTTCCCATGCAATGGAAAACGGGTAGACACTGCAAACGCTATGAAGTCTTTGACTAAGCTCTTCTGCAATTCTCTAGCTCTATAATTTTTAAGGGACGTCAACTTGTAACCTAGATAAATCTTAAGCACTGAATTAAGATTTCTGTTTTACACACAACATATCCCCATGGTGAAAAAAACCTTCATATAACTAAATCACAATAAAATATGTCACTCTCACTAGTATCATGTGTAGAAATACAGCATTCTCACTAAAGATTACTTCTCCCTTGTTGCTCAGTTTAAATATAATGCCTCAAGAAAAATAGAAAGAAAATTTTATTATTACTATTTTTTTTAAGTGGATGTTGCCCAAAAATACCATCTAAATTTTGAAGATTATTCAGATACTATAGAGGATTTATCAGATTCAATTATATAAACTGTGCTTGTTAGATAGATTAAATGAAAAATTGAAAAAAAAAATGATTATGTCCATTTTTACCTGGTTTACATTCATAGAGATCACAGCATTCCCCTGGCTTTCCTGATGCCTTAGAAACCAATATATTCAAATAGCCAGGCTGGCAAACCTTCCTCAAGCAGCCTGCAGGGTTACACACACAACGGCTTGGGAGAGGACAGCATTCCCCAGGAGGAGCATAACCTTCAATCAAGATGGAATCTTCTGGACAGCGAGGAGAAAACTGGACCTCACAGCGGGCCTTGGAGCAATCAGGTTTCTCTTCTGAAAAGGAGAGAAAAATCAGCATGCCACATACGTCAGTAAAACACTATTCTGAAGCTGTAAAGATGAGCTCAGATAAAGCTCCCTTTATTCTTACTCCCCCAAGACAATAGTAAGAAGGAAAACTGCTGCTTCTAAATTTATTAGCAAAAATTATGGATTATGCTTAAGAATATCTTGGTATTTGCAAGATGGCAAGTACATTATAAAATGTCATCCTAATATATATATAATTTGTGCCATCTGCATGACTAATGAACTCATGCCTCAGAAACAACAGTGAAACTACACATTTGGCCATGACATTAGGAACCAACTTGTCATACCATGCACAGCCCCCAGTGCTCACATCTACATCATTAATTTTCATAAGACTTTGCATTATGACTAATTGGTGTTAGCTGACCTAAAGTGAGATTCCACACACTAAAAAAGCTGTGTCACAGCTTTGGGAAGCCCATACATTAGCAGATATTCCCTGTAAATATTCTCAGAGCTTATATTCAAATTACTATTCCTACGACTTCCGTGGCTTGAATATCAGAAGAGACTAAAAGGAAAAAATGAAGCACTGGCTGCTGACACATAACAATAAAAGAAGGAATACTGAAGAACAAGTTCAATAAATTAGTTGTGAATAGTGAAAAACTGGACAACACCAACATAGACAAAGCAACAATGAAGACAGAAGAAGATTCTTGGAAAACTAGGTAACAGTCTTCCAAAACTTGAAAACAAGACTCTTCATAATCAAAAACAAAATCCCGATTCCAATAGATGTGTTGTGTCCCTCCATTTCCTAAGCTACACTAGGGAAAATCAGATCATTTCTGTGACTGATTTCTCCATAACTCATATAAAAAAACTTTTTCATATCCAAGAGGATTACACTTTGCTTAACACATCTGTGTACTGTTAGATAATAATTGGATACCAGACACTGAAAAAGACAGCATTTTTAGGGCAAGGTGAAATAGTAACCAGTCATACAGATCAGTAACTTAAATGTGACAATAGATAATGCCATAATATATTTTCATAGTTAAAAGAAAAAGAAACAACACAATTTCCGTCTATTTTAGAAAGTAGTGTTCTCTAGATAAAACTTTTAGTTGACTACATTCACATAAATTTGTACAGGTATATATGATACCTCTAATCATAGAATTACAGAATGGTTTGGGTTAGAAGGGACCTTAAAGCCCACCCACTCCTAAGAACTATGACAAATATATATGAAACGCTCAATGTTTCACAGTTACTATTAACTTCAGAAGTATTTTTCCTGTTACTGTTCTTAATATAGGTAACCATAAAAGAATATGATGCGACTCTTCTAACTGCTACTATTTAATACGGCTTGCGTCATTTTAAGAGGAAATGGTCTAAACACAATCAGCCACCTTTGAAATATCTGTTTGTGTTTTAGTAACAGGTAACTTAGAAGTTAACTTCAGTTTTTAATCTAGTGTCACTATTACTTTTGTTCATCATCCCACACTCAAAAAAAAAAGCAAAAAAAAACCAACTCCAAATCCCTTCTTACTGCTACTCATAAATATCCTGCTTCCAAATCATATTCACAACCTGTATACATGGTAAAAGATTACTACTCCAGTATACAATGAAACCGAGCAAAAGGACTATCAAGTAGAATCACTCAAGCTGTAATCAGGCACCAGATAAATTTCACTGAGGTTCTCTAACTCTAGGCACATTAACATCTAGGGCAATAAGAGCCTTTTTCTGCAGACCAGGGCATGATTCAGTCATTCATTTGAACGTTTTCCCTTTTTGGGAAGGAACAAGAGGCCAAAATAATATGCAATTGGCAATATTTAAATTATTCCCTTGTAGAGTATCTTTTTCACAGTTCTGGAAAGAATCTTAGCTAAAACACGAAACTTCACATTTCACACATTAGCATTTCTATATTTTAGTGAAAACTTTGTAATCAATTAGCACCCTGCTTGTGTAACTGTCATGACCATGGCCCTCATGGCATTATTAAATGGTCACAGCTCTATTTTTCACTCCATTTCAGAAAAAGCCTTTGAGGACTCCTCATTTCAATATAAAGCTTCAATAGAAAAAACAACTGAAAAAAGCTTCAAGGTTTTTATTATCTCAACAACTAACAAATTTATAAGTATATGCATCATTTTATTTACAGGGGTCAAGTTTTCTGTATGATATAGATTTCTGAAACTCATTGTCCTTAATTAACTTACTAGCTTAACATTTCAATGCTTGATCTAAGGAGGTGTCAAAGTAATATTTGTTATCTATTTTGTGAACAAATTCAAATACAGCCATAAATGTCACTGCTTTAACAGGATTCCCAATTTAATCCTATTACATCCAGCTGGCTTAAGATTTCATCAAACAAAAGGAACTGCTTGTTTAAAAATTATTCTTTATTAACAAAGGCTTCCAGCTCTTACGAAGGAAGTATATAAGAATCTATTTGTCAGAGCAGAAAAAATAGAAAATAACAAATTATGTCAAAAGGTTAAAAATGACATTTCACAGAAAATAACTGCAAAGTACTTCACCAGAAATATGTTTTGCTACATTATCCCTTTTCTACACAATAGGCACTACAAAAAAGTGGCTTCTTAACAGACCACAACAGAAACCTGCTGCTTCTCTGTCACACACGTACACGCACTGTGATGCCCTGGTCTATCTTCCAGAAGTTGTCTATTACATAAGTTAGGATCTTTCTAACCGACATCTTCAAAGCCAAAGTATCAGTTTTAAGGCTCTGTTTTTTCACTCAACTATTTTCTGATTAATTTTATTTTTGTAATAAATAGAATGTACCTAACTGTTAAATTTTCCCATCCCTTGGTGTGCTCAGGAACAGGAGAATTTCATTTTTCAAACTAGTCTATTGAACCTAAAAAATTCTGATTCTGAAGAAATGAGAGAATTATATGTATACGACTCTCCATGAAATAAATCAGCACAGCAAATACGTAAGTATTCCCAGATAAAGAAACAGCCTGACACACAAATCATGTGGCAAGAAGGTATGCATCACATCCTCCTAATCTATAACGTAGACTTTCTTACAAGATCTATTTCATAACCTAGGAAAGAAATCTTAAAGCAGATGTCACATTTATAATTAAGAATTTGTACTTGAGACACTTTAACACTAATTAAAATAAATTCTTATAAAACATTGTTCAACCTCCACCCTTGAAACAGCTGACATGTCTCCTTTAATAAGTTGATTGCTTTAGTAAGAGCTCATAGAACTCACAAATTAATTTAATGAAATTAAGTTCTGTATGCTGTTTGCTCTTCACAGAATCAAACAGTTAATGGAAAAAGCATACACATCTTAATCACATTTCAGTCTCTCTTTTAAAAAAAGGGAAAGCATTAAAAAGGAGAGCAATTAGTTACTTGTCAAGGATGAATCCATCAAACTTGTCACAAATTATATCTGAACAGATAACCTACAGTCCAGTTTAAAAAAATAAAATAATCAGTTCTCTGAGATTGTTGCTTTTACATTCAAGAAAGCTGCATTTCAAATGACTACACAAAGGTAAGACACCATTGGCTTGCTGATGAGCCCTCTCTGTGGGATACATTCTCTTTACAGTCTTTCATCAAACACTGCTGGAGCTAGAAGCATCCTGTAACACCACAATCTCACCAGTCTGAGCCAACAAAGAATCTCTACAGAGATAAAGGAAGAGTCTGGATCAATCAAGCTCAAAGTTACACAAACTGTCTATTCAGAGGCAGCCAATCTACTCAACAAATTTGGAAATATATCTGGAAAGATAACATTTTTAACAAAATGAATGCAATCAGAAAAAAATGACATTTTGATGAAGTCAAAGTAAGAATTCTATCCTTGGAAACAAATAAACACCCAAAAAGGTCCCTGTTAAGACCATTTAATAAAAATAAATAAATAAAAAATCACTACAGTTAGCAGTAACAATGCTATTTTTTGGTATAAATTATTTCATATTTCAAGACAAACTTCACTTTCTGCAAGTCTGAAGGCTTAGGTTTACAATTAGCCTGCAGAAAGAACCTGCCATTACTAAGTATATGACAAAGGACAATTTACAAAGATCAATAATAACTGAACCATCAAAGTAATAACATGCTGTGTGCTTTAATATTAAAAGAGGGAACATACATTTAAAATGTCAGAAATTCTCAGCTCAGCAATGGTTTTCATTTTTATCCAGTTTTCATTTCAAAAACACAGAGAAGGAGCCTCTCAGAAGTCAAGGCACAGTAACATTCAAGATAACCTTTCAGTGCAACCATAGTATACTTGCTGTAAAGTGCATGAGAGCAAGCAGAGCAACCTTCAAAAGGATATAATAGAAAGAAGAAATAAAGATGTAGCTTTTTATTTATTTATTTACCTCTAACTTTATGAAGAGTCAGTTGGAAAGTAATAACTGTAAAGCTTGAAGCAGAAACCCACCTTTCACAGTTTCTTCACTTGAAACGCACTTAATATGACTTTAATATGATGTTTCCCATGACCTCACAAAGTTATTACAGGGAAATGCAAATATAATGGCAAGTTCCTGAAGCTTTTATTTTATACCAGAACTTTCTCAGGTAGAAGGTAACTTCTTTACCCTCCTGAAAGGGTCATACAACATGGGGCATTCAGACTGGCCACTAGTTAGCAGTGTTTTATTAATACTGTCACTGAATAGAGAAAATCTAGATCTCAGGACTTTTGTTTGTTTGTTTTGTCAAGTACAACAGTTGAAACAACTCCCACTGAACAAACACAGATTACATATATGAGCTCCCATACAACTCATCTTGGCCAGCACCAAAGTATGGGAATCAAAATGGTTCCTGAAGAATTAAAAACAGCTTTCACCTCTGTATCAAATTCTTCTCCTTCATTATATTTGCATGCTCTGACACGCAGAGGAAGTATATGCCAAATTTAGTTAATGAGAAAAGCAGAGCAGTGAAAGTATTGGTTAGCACAGTGAAAGGTACAACATAGTGTGGGAGAAAGTGAGAAGAAAAGCCACCGCAGGGGTGGGAAGCTATTCTCCTCATTCTTCAGGTGAAGTGAAACAGATCTGTGCTTTTCTGGAAGCCTTTTGAGGGAGTGATTTTTATCATATTGTCAAAAATTTATGTGACCACAGATGCCTTTCCTCAATCACCATAGAAACAGGCACAGAGTGTTTTAATAGGAGTAGAAGGTTACAGAGAGCGTTAGGAGATTCAGGTCCTAATGCTTCTATGGAGACACTTAACCTGTTCTACAGCTGCCCTTTTAAAAACAAGTTTTCAGTGTGTATACATATACATGGATACATTTAGTTACAGAGAGAATAAAACTTATTTTTTCAAAACCAGTTGTGAAATAGCTAGCTTCATGTCTGAGGATTTCATTTTTCAAGGAAGTTCAAGCCAGACTGTAGCTCATTATGATGAACACTATACAAATCTAAGTAAAGCTATCAAATCACATCAGTGTACATGATTTGATGACAACTGCTGCCCAGTTTTGCTTTTCTGTTTATTTGTAAACTGATTTTGTGAAATCCAGGCTAAAATACAGCCACTTTTTACGTACACTCTAACAGCCTGCACTGAAATACACTGCAAACAATAGGCACACTGTACTGCTATACAGTGGCAGGAAGGAAATATTAAAAGGATTAGAGATAAACAAGAAAAATGATTACCCAGCTGAAGCAGTCAGACAGACAGGGATCGATATCGGAATGCAAAATACCCAAAAGGATTTTCAAGAATCAAAAGAACAGTTATAGTAGATTAAAAAATGAGATTATCTTACACACACAATATGCACAGTCCTGTATACGGATGAACTGCTACAAATAAAAAAAAGCAGCTAGAGTCTGACCTTTTACCTAAAACCAAACTTATTTGAAATCCATTCTGTTTTGTAAATCTTATTTGCTATCATTCCGAAACGTTGGATTTTACTTACCACATGATGGAACAATCTGTCTGACCCATATTATACACTAATCTTCTCGTGATTTAACAACAACAATCTGCATTTAACACGGGTTTGAAAACACAGAATATAGAAGACAAGAATATCACAGACAAGTTTAAGTAAATATGCAAATAGCATGTTGCAAAGACGTATGTTGATATTTTCTATGGATTTACCAAAGATGTTTCATTTCAAGGACCAAATGCCCACGATCATGGGTTATGCCACTCAAGATGGTCAAGTAAGATAATTATTTCATTTGAGCAGCAAAGTTACTAGGGATAATAAAAAGTCATTAAGGATTCCATTTCTTTATTTTTTCTGTTCCACTGAAATTTTTTCTATTCTACTGAAAAAAGCTGGTTACTTAAAGACACGCCAGAATTGCAGTCATGTCTTAAACTAAGATGCTCTCTGTGGAGATTTATCAGATGTTCCTGCATCTGAATGCAATTCCAAGTTCAATTAAGCCAATCTTGTTTGAGGCAGAAATTGCACTTGAGTTCAAACCTCCCAGCTCAAAGTATTTCTCTGCTAGGCTTAGAAACCGTCCTGTTTGGTTCTTCAAGTTAGTTCCCCTGAAACTCCATTTCATTTAAACGTCTTTTTGATACATATAAATATTTCTAAATATGAATTAACAGCTTTACGCCAACAAGGATCAATACAGATCTACTGTGGGTAACATTAGCTGTTTAGCAAAACTGCACAAGCAATACATAAATATAAGGAAATGAGTTCAGCAGGCTGCACGCCAAGTAGGGAAGAATGCAACTCCAGGGAAATCATAGAACGCCCTGGGTTGAAAAGGACCTCAAAGATCATCTAGTTTCAACCCCCCTGCCATGGGCTGGGTCGCCAACCACTAGACCAGGTTGCCCAGAGCCACATCCAGCCTTGCCTTGAATGCCTCTAGGGATGGGGTTTCCACAACCTCTCTGCACAACTGTTCCAGGGCATCACCACCCTCTGAGTAAAAAACTTCCTCCTCATATCTAACCTAAATCTCCCCTGTCTTAGTTTAAAACCATTCCCCCTTTGTTCTGTCACTATCAACCCATTTAAACAGTCATTCCTCCTCCTGTTTATGTGCTCCCTTTAAGTACTGGAAGGTCTCCCGGGAGCCTTCCCTTCCCCAAGCTAAACAAGCCCAGGTCCCTCAACCTTTCTTCACAGGAGAGGTGCTCCAGCCCTCTAATCATTTTAGTGGTTCTCCTCTGGACCTATGCCAAGAGCTTTTCATCTTTCTTGTGCTGAGTGCCTCAGGACTGGAAGCAGTACTCCAGATGGGGCCTCACAAGAGCTGAGTAGAGGGGGACAATCACCTCCTCCCTGTTGGCCACCCCTTTTTTAATGCAGCCTGTGGGTATGATCCATGCTACCAATGACCATGTTGCTGTTAATGAAATCAAAGCTTTGAACTTCAATGTTTAAAATACTTTCGGAGGCAGATGGAGAAATGAGAACATTGATACCTGGAGTCAGATTTACAGAAATGAAGAGCTTGCACAATAATGTGGTTATGCACCTATGATTTACGGATTCATCAAGATACTCAGCTTTTGCTGAGCAACTGTATTACAACTGTTTAAAAAAAATAAATAAAAGAAAAAGAAAAGAAGGTGTCAACGGTTTACGGGCAGGTTCGGCCCGGTTTCGTGACGATTGGTGCGGGGGCCCCACGGACCCACGCCCCAGGAAAGGGGAAGGGG
>VXAB01008315.1:198593-228693 GCA_013399175.1 Odontophorus gujanensis | reverse complement strand
GTCCCGTGACCGCAGACAGTTTTTATCTTCCCCTCTGAGCGTAAATACGTAAGAACGCAAAGCATCGCAAAGTCCTCTGGGGAATGTAGTTCTTCTTCTCTTCTGAGACAGGTATACCTGGAACTATCGATGATCCATGGAGCTGGAACCTTAACTCTTTAACTCTAAATGCACTGCATGATGTTATGATGTGGAATACCAGTACCAAAAATCATAAAACCATGACAGAAGGGGAAAAAAAGAATGTTCAATTCCATCATGATTGGAATAACACTGTACACTATATTTTCTTTATAAAAGAGAACCTATTTTTCGGGATGAATGATACTACTACTGGTCAAGCTATTTAGTTGTGAATCAACTGAAATTTCAAAACAAAGAAAGCATGTTAACAGCAGTGAGGTGGTCTCAACTACAGCGCCAATGCTTTAAAGAATGCCAGAACCTTTTGAAAGTGAATTAAAAATGAAGACAATTTGCTTGCAATCAGTATAAACTGCATATTCTTCAATGACTTGTAAAAATGTAAGCTAGGAGTAACTTTACCTATAGGCGACCAATAAAGCAGTAATTATTCCTTATTGCAATGATAAAAGCAGTTGAAAACCATTCATAACTCTGTTTGAGTACCAAACTGATGACAAAGCAGAAATATTTGGAATAGCTCTGTTTAGTACAGCTTTAGAAAAATATAAACAAGTTGACATATGAAGTAATCACAAGAAATGACACTTAATAAAACTCCATTTAAGATTATTTGAATGAATAAGGAGATGGTGGATATTCCACACCAAGAATTTTTCTTCCAAGATGATGTCTTTAAAGAAGCTACCACATCTACTTAAGATGTAGAAAGAACAAATATGCAGTGTAGTGGAAGATTCAACTGTAAGAGAAGTTAAAGCATTTTGGTTATTATTTCAGGGCCAATTTCTCATATTCAGTGTAAAAACACGGAATATTTGAAATATTATATCCTATGGATGTAGGCTTTCTTGAACACAAAGAATATGTGCACTAGGAAACATAGTTTCCTTAGTTAGTTAAGCACTTAAATGTCACAAAATGGATTTTGCTACAGGCAAAAATACAGGGCATTACTTTCAGAGTGACCCACGTAATTTCCATGGTCTTTATTGCTCACATAGTCAATAAACAGGTGCCTACAAAAGGCTGTTCAAATACGTAAATAAAGTGCTCAAAATAGACAGTACAATTGGAGCACAACTTAATGTCCACCATATATTAAATGCTACTAGGTATCCCCACCCTATTGCAGCATCTCTTATTTTGCCTCAAAGCAGAAACATCACACAGAGAATTAAACTTCAAAACTACTGAAAAGCACAAAGTTTGAGCTTACACAGCACTGAGCTTCTGTTAACACTAGCACAAGAATTTTGCTGACTACAGTAGTCAGTAAACTTGGACCCCTGTATTTAAAGCTGGATGAAAGCCATTCTCTTTTATTACAAACAAAAGACAGCAAGTCTGGAAAAGGTCCAACAATCCTAAACCAAAAACATAAAAATAATCTCTCATCTTTAGCATATTGTTGACTGCAATGCTCTTTCATTAGAATCAATTTCTGATCACATTTAACTATACAATTGGGTATAAACCAGATAGAAAGATCTCTTCCAAGAGTAGCCTAAAGGGAAATGATTTAGAAGACTGCAAGTACAGAAAACAGTCTTTCCCATATGCATCTTTTTATTTATCAGAACCACAAAAATAGGAGAGTACCACAAATTACCTTGCTCAGAGATTTGTTTTGCTTCTTCTCCCTGTGCTCTTCTTATTCTAGCCTCTTCATTGGGTTATCCATTTATTGTTTATGTCCTCTTGAAAGCAAACCCCAAAATTATTTACATCAAATCTTTTCTAACCTGTTGTTTTAGTTACTATATATTTTCCATATTTGGTTTCTGTAACAAGCTACCTTAATACAAAATAGTGTTTTCTTTCAAACACCTAAGAGAAGAATATCTGCGGCATGTTGCATAACAATTTCCATGATGCAACTAGAAAAACTGAGAATTCAGCTGCATAAGTGTTTGATTAACACATTTTCTTTGGGTTTGAGCACTGAATGTAGTACTTACACAACACTAAAAAGCACGTGATACACCTTTATGAAACAAGGTGCATAGTGAGGATGGTCACTGCCAGGAAACTATAAATATGGTTGCACTTCACAAGTGAAGTAAAACAAGTTAATATGATTTCTAGCAAGGTTCTCATGTTTGTATTTCTTGCAAAGGTTTCAGATTCATATCCAAAGCCATTTTTAGACCAAACTCTGTGTGATGCATGACTTAGGAGCTGCACACAATCCATGCACATTACTTCTAAATATAAATCTGCAGTGATAAGAGTCAAGTCGTATCAGAAAGTACCTGGGAAAGTAGGATTTTCTGTTGAATTTAAGAATTCAAATCAGTTAAGTATATTATATGGTCACAATATATGATGCTAGTATCTCCAAAAGAGGAGAAAGCAATTGATTATATATTTGCAGAACTAACAGGTTCCTCGTAGAACCTGAAAAAAAACTCTACAAGAAGGAAGATGACAAAAAAAAAGTTTTGAATGATACCCACTGAGGGCTCTGAGGAAGGGACTACCTTTGTCAACTCTTATGTCACAGTGATAGGGATTTTATTTGATGATCATGCTCTGGGAGGCAATGCAAGCAGGAAGGCCAGAATTTCAGTTGATAGTTGTGAAAAAAGTCATTCTATCATGCAAGAATAGACTAATGGGAAATGGAGGAAAAATATATTAGGTTACTAGCAAACACTAAGAAATTATAACACAAATTATAATTCATACAACCTAGACATTATGCTTATCACATAACCTCACACAATGTATTTTAAGAAATCTAAAAGGTTAAGAAAATATTCCTTCCTACAGGTGAAGGTGACAACTGGTATTGCAGAAGTTGGCAAAGACTGAGCAGTACTAACCAGAAAAGACTGCTGACATCCAACTAAGCAAGACCAACCACACGTTTCTTTCCTGAATACCATAGACTGTGATGCATGTGTTTCAAAGCAGTTATACTCCTTTAATTAACAATACTTGCACTGTTTTTCCTGCTTGTCTAGATAAAGACATCTAAGAGAATAAAATCTAGTATTGTTCCATGATGAGGTATCTCACATGTTAAAGATTCCTCCTCCACTCTACAGTTCATTTAACAGCAGTCCTCACTGCTTTACAATAAACCAACAGCCACTAAAGTAAAGCAAGAAGAATGAAAAATATTTATGCATTCAATTGTTGCTAACTGGTGATACAGATTTAATTACTCCTATGTAAATTTGATTTCTACAATGGATAAACCTAAACAACCATATAAACTAATTCAAAGTGCTGTAAGACATCAAAAATAATTAAGAAAGCTAGCAAAATTTCAACCCTGTCATGTAATTGAAGAGATGGCAGAGAAGTTCTTAAGAAGTTTTAGATTAGTGCTCTAATTCTCATTTGAACATCTCTTTTAAGGAACTTTTCTTGAACTATGGAAATATCAGTTTAATTTCTATTGAAACACTTTTGTCAACGTGTATTTTGCATTACTCATCTGCAACTATATCTTAAGTCTTTTTAAAGCCCCGAAGGAATGGAATGAGTGCACAGAAACTGACAGATACTTTGTAGAAGTGGTGTTAACTAAACAAACAATCAATCAAAACAAAACCAACAACCTCTTCCCTCTCCCCCCAAAAAAACTCAAATCCTAAAATAATTTTTCGTAATTATCATTAAAAATCCTTAGGTTTCAAGAGGCTTATCTGTTCCATTTCCTCCTAGCCAATCACAACCAAACACCCTTAATATTCAGAAACAGATCTTTAGTTAAAGAAATCCTAGGTGTTAATTGTTAATGAGGTGTGTTTGAAACAAGACTTTCTGTTAGTTTAGAATGCATGCATTTTTTTCAAGAAAATGAAAAAGTTACATAACATACCATCTAGGTATTACTGCTAACAATCAAACAATTCTTCTCTAATCTTTCCAATCTATGCAGTGAATGCCTTTCCTCAACAAAGAATAAATACTTGCTTTCATCGAATTCTGGATCAAGACTTACATTGTTTATCAGAGAACTCCGCAGTATAATCACACAGGAAAGAGATTATTAAGTAATACTGATATTTCAGTAATGCTAAAATAGGATACAATAGGATACAATTTGCACCTGTAAAACATGCCTCCAGAATCTCACCAATGTAAAAAGAAAGAATAATTGAAGTCAGGAAAAAGTTGGTTATTACACTACATTTCCTATGCATAATCCATCCTTATTATTGCCTTACATTAATACTTCAAAGGAAGTAAAGGGAAGGAAGCAGTTTGTAAGTTTAATGTATGGGTACTGTTCCAAAGGTAATGTCTCCTATGTTATTATGTTGGCCCATGACATCAGATGCAGACGTTGGCAGTATGGCATGAGGGTGGACCTTCCCACCAATATTTCATTACATACTGTTAGTGTGACAAGTGGGAGCAGAGGGGCAGTCTGACAAAATGGTACCTGACTCAGAAGCATGAAGGAAGTAAAGGAGTGGAATTGAATTTCTCCACAGGGAAAAAATGGCACCCACTGACATTCACTGACACTTGCTGAACATTTATGGAGACCAAACAGTGAGAGAGTGAGTGGTGTGTTTCAGTGGTGATGGTGGCAGTGGGTCATTTCCACTAGCACAGATCTTTATGAGTGCAACATGCAGGCTCTTGTTCATTGCTGGTGAAAATGCACAGGAAATGGTGGTGACTATGTTGAAAAGTATCATTTTGTAGCAGAGGATTTGCTCTTATCAAATAGTGTTAGTGTGCTCCTTGTATCCAATATTTATTGTTTTCCAAATAATAATTATTTTTCCAAATTATTTATTTTTATCCAAATAAATAGAAGGCATTCCTTTCATTGTGACTTATGTATTGTTCACATACTTAAAATGTAGCACAGATCCTAACTATGAGTTATGCTTATCCCACCTAAAGTGCCGTGAAATACATTTTTAAATATCAGAATATTCTTCCATTCCCTTATCACACTGTAGATTTCAAGATATTATTCTAAAATTCCATTTAAGCACAACCATTAAACCAAAGGTAAACAAAACTGAGATGAAATTGAGAACAAAATGCTGAACCAAAACTAAAATACACATTATTTCAGTCAATCTCATATTCTAGCCACAACTTTTATCACACTAAAAAACAAAACTTACACTGCATAGCAAAATGGGCAGTAGGACAAGTTTAAATGATGTGCAAATGTGTGGTTTATGAAATACAGGAAAATTCTCTTGGGAAGTAAATAATTCATCTAGCAAGATTTAAGATCGGATCTTCAGTTAACATAAATTCTCTTAAATGTCTGACATAGTAATCAAAGACTTCAAGGTACTTACATGAATTTACTTCATTTCATGTCTCACACATAACAATGAGGTAAACAAGAGTACAGACCACAAAAAAAATTGGATCATAAAAATAAATAAATCTCCAACATGCAGAGACAGCCTTGTCAAGAAACACCCAGTGGATTGAAAGGATGCTCCAAACTGACAGAAAATTCACAAGATCTGAGACAAAATTTTAGCACTGCATTCAACTGAGTTGAATTTTTATTCCTAGCTTTGTGAACTCAGACAAGTTCTCTTGCTCCTTTTTCACTTCCCAATGTACCATTCTTTATATAAATACACTGCTTCATAAAGGCCTGAGGAGCACTGGTTCTACACGTGGTGCCATGCTTGGTACAGTATGGTTGTTTTTTTCAGTCAAAATACCTAGATAGTACCAAAAAACAAACTTTTCAGGTATATATCTGAAAACACTATATATATATATATATACTAGATAATCCCAGAAAGACAGCATATTCAGGACAAAAAAGCACAAACTATGTTTTTCATTTGAAGACTTGCATCTGAGTATAATTCCTTGACTAGAACAAGCAGAACAGAATGCAACATGAAGTACTATCAAATGAGTTCTTGCATATCAGTCACTGGCAAGTAGCTACAGTTTTCCAGATAATACCAATGAAGGAGACTTCAATTTGCCAAGTTTTAGGTATCAAAATTCAGATTAAATCCAAGTATGATACATTCATTTTTCTTCAGATACTGTAGTGTCCATGCTTAAGAAAGTCAGATAGCTTTATAGAAGCATATTACACAGATTGGAATAAAGCAAGAATGGAAGAAAACACATTTTGGTTAATCTCCTTCAAACAAATTTTCAGAAGAAAGATACTGTATGTGAGAATGTGTAAACAATCAAACCACATATTTGGGCTCCAGTGCACTGATGAGAAATCTATACTCTTCTGTGTATACTCCTGAGAGTAGGATATTCATACTCCTAAGTAGGACACTCATCACAAAGTAGTTAGATAGATGAAAGAAAAATCAAGAGCTTTCGTTCGAAACATTTCTACATCTGACGTTAACAGAGAAAATATCAGGCTTCTCTTGATACAGATACACAGGAAAGTGTAACAGAATGGCAGAGCGATCAAGGCCATTGGCATGCATCACATACACTGTCTTGCATGCATGATGCCACTGAAACACAGAACAGAAATGTTTCCCTGCCCTCTGGCAAAATAAGCAGATTCTTGCCCTTTACAGTGATTGTCCAGCTATTTCACAGGAACTCAGTATTACTTAGAACACTTTCTGCAGAAGGCAGAAATCTGACCACCTTCATGAAGAAGATCCTCTCATACAATCTAAATGAAACTTCCCCTATTATAGCTGATGACCTTAACCCCTGTGTTCCCATACAGCACGTGTCCCAGACTCCTACTCAATCATTCTTGTATTTTAGAATCCAAGATAGAGAACCATCTTGCAGATGAAATTTCAGAACAGCTGAGAGAGGACAAATGTCTCCTTCCTGGCACTGCTGGTTGACCTGCTGGTACAGCATACAAAGGCACACTGCTGACTCATATCAACTTGCTGTAATGCCAGCAATATATTGAATAAACCTCTTCACTGTTAAAGATAACATGAGAGTAGAGATTTCTACAGTCAGGAATATCTTGCACCCAGTGTGGCTGGTTCCATTATTAGGAAAATAAATAAATAAATAATCTAAATTAGGTTCTCTATTTCATCATTGACTTCTGCAGTCCAGACTTCCTTTTTGGCCTTGATCTTTAAAACTGACAACTGTAATAAGGGAAGCTCAAAAACATATTTTTTAATCCCAAATTAAGTTTTCAGCCTCTCTCCCGCTACCTCAGTTACATCTCCCAAAGCTGCTCAGATGTTCATCAGCAATATAGGCCTATGTACTACACACTGTGTTGCATAAAACAAAGTTTGTTTTTTTCTTTTGCCTTGTGGGGTGCAGGAGTGCTGGGGGGAGAATCTGCAATGAATAACAACTGAAGAGAAGCGCTATTACTCCTACCCCCAAAACCAAGACAAATCTGTCCCAAAATATTTAATATAGCCTTAAGTTATCCTAGAGTCCTACTGTTAAGAAAACTAGTCCTAAGAAGTTGATATATTCTCAGAGTTCTTATCTCCTCCACCTCCAGGCAACTGGCACAGCCCCTCTCCAAAAACATGTTCTTGCCCAGACAGGTCTGCAAAGACTAAAGCCTTGTTGATACAGTTCAAGAGTGAGGCACATCCCATCATACTGAGCCTTGAAACAATAGGTTACATTCTTCCAAGTAAACACCCCCGCATTTATGAACAACTTTTGTTAAATGATCTGAAACTTTTGTTTAGACTGAGTAACAAGCTTACCACACATGTTGTGTTGACACATCAAATCAAAACAAGCACCCACAATAAATAAACATATATATAACTATTTATATGTATAATTAAATATACGTATTATGCTTAACCGTGTACGTGGTTAGCCTTGCCAGCAACTCAATGTAAGACTTCCAGTAAGAAATCATTTTTACTTCTGCTACAAACAGCTTGCTTTAAGACCTGGTTGCAATGAACACTGAAATACAACAAATACACCTGCACTCAGGCCAACTGACAAAGCTTTTGTTTGCCCTGTAACACCAGACCTATTTGTGACTGCATATTGATTTTTCAGTAGTGAATACAGTTTGTTGCTACACTATGTAGCAGGGTGGTAATGATCAGAAGAAAAATACAACATTACACAGCGGACAACAGCAAGTGGGCAATAGAAAACCCTCAGGTGGCTCAAATGCTAGAGTGAAAACACTTCAGTGCTACAGAAACAAGATTATGTTACAATTAAATAAAACAAGCAATGTTTTATTTTATTACTGGTAATTTTATAATGTATCAAAGCTGTTTCATTCAAGTACTGTTTCTCACTCTCTGTATGTGTATACTTAGTTAAAAATAGAATTTAGATTTGCATACTGAACAAGACTAAATATGTAATGCACCTCACTCATTCTTCCCCTGAAGAACAAGAACACTTGAACCTCGTCTACCTATACTTTTCAAATTAGAATTTATTGTATTACGCATTAAAACAGAAAAAAAAGATATTGCTTGCACTTTACAAGAAATTTTACTAAGGAGATGTTGACAGCACACTAGGATCCTGTCTATTAGAAATTAATACTTTGCACCTTAAGCAATACCTGAACAGCATTTTTCAAACACTGATGCATGTGGAGTGGAGATACTGCAACTACAGAAGGCTCTCTACATTCTCATATTTACTAGAGCAATTCAACATCATAAGCAGTAATACCAAACAAAAGGATTTCTGAAGTGTTTTAAATTCCAGGGTGAAAAGTCAAAATATCAAATCTAACAGGAATATGATCAAGTCTTAAACCAACTAAGCCAACTAAAAGCACGTGTGGAGGAAATGAACTAGCCATTGGCAAATGCTGAAAGCATATAAGAGTCTAGATTACCACTTCATCTTAACTTGAAACATTCATCAGACAATCAGCCAAACTTTTCAAGATTTCATTTTGAGGGACCTGTGTAAATGGTCTGCGTTAATATCAGAACTGATTTTGCAAGGTAGCATCATTCTGCTCAATGTATATGTGGGGTACAGCTTTACTCATCCAAAAGGTACACATTTATAATATATTACCCTTCCCTGAATATTCTGAGATATTCAAAAAGGATTGGAATTTAGTTAATTAACACATTTTTTCTATAAGAGGAAAGCTTTCCCTAATATTATCAGACCAGCTCTATCCACATTGCATTCTGAACATCAGCTTATACATTTCTAACTCTTACTACAGCTACCTACTAAATTATTAAATACATTATGGAATAAAATGTTTCTGCAAGTAAGAGGATCTTTTAAAATATTTACTTACTTATGGGTCTCTCTTTAAAGTAACTTTTTCTTGTAACCCATATAATTCAAAGATTGTCGAGCGGATGCTCCTTTAAAAAATCTGCATTTATTTTGAAAACAGAATACAATTTGAATAACTCAAAATTGTAATATTTCAATAATAGGAAGGATATTCATTAGATTTACATATTATAAATGATTTCTAACAGTAATATCTTGCAAACTAGAGCAATGTAAGAATTTCTGTCTGAATAAACATTGCACTGAGCCAAGAACAAGTTTACTGGATATTTGTTAATAAATATACAAAATTTGTCAATTATTTCAAGCTTGGATTTCAGACCCAGAATGTAAAGACCCAGACCTTCCAGAATCTTCCTCTCCTCACCTCCCCTTCAGATGCCAGTCTCTTATCATCTGCTTACCATTAGCTTCCATTCTTCCTTTTTGAATTCTTGACACTGTTTCCCACTTCTTCAATGATCTTACGTTTATGTTCCTCATTCTATCTCTCTTCCACACCTTTTTCTCACTGCTACAGATTCCATTTCTGTTCTATTCTTTATTCTATTCTAATCTCTGTTATATTCCATTCAACAAAACTCCTTCTGCACATTGTCCAAGTATGAGCGCAGCAAAAAGAGCATGGAATTCTGCCCTTGCTTTTCAATATCTGACAGCAGCATAGAGTTTGGAAACTGCACTAAACCCTCCTTAGTCTTCACATGTCCAAAGCACATTGAATCCTCTGTGAACTAAAAGAAGAACCTTTTTTCTTAAGAGTGTAAATGGTAAACTTCTTCTATAAATCTCTGCTGAGCATTTGTAAACGTGTTTTTCAAAGTTTTATAGCCTTGAAAACTATGAACAGTTTCTCCCCTTTGAAAGTCAATGTCATAGCAAAACCAAAAGAGATAGATGATAAGGAAAGGATTTTGAGCATAAAGAATAGTGATTTCTTGGCAATTATCTCGAAGTAAAAAAAAATCATCAACATCAAACTTAAATCTGGTCCACAGCACATTGTTGGCAGAGCTTTTCTGTGGTAATACTGCAGATAGCTTTGAACATGAGCAGTACTGTGTATTATGTTTTATGTATTTTATACATAAAACAATACAGAACAACCAAACCAAACAACCAACCAACCAAACAAAAAAAACAACCCAAGCCCCATACCAATTACAGTGAGAGCTCACATCCTGCCCACCCAGCCTAACACAGTATAATACTAAGAGCACAAAAGAGAACCACAACAGCAACTTTCTAATCAGCAGTGCTCTTAACAGCCTTTGTACTTTGTATGCTACAAGACAAGCAGTAACAAACAAACAACAGGAAGAAACAGATAGTTGAACCTCTTAAAAGGATATTTTAAGTGATAAATTTGCCAATATTTAAAGGCACAAGATCAGAATTCATCATTAGCTGAAAGACTAATTGAAAATGTAAAAGCAGAAACTGAAGAGACAGTCTGTGATAATTAGTAGTTTTCAGAGATAGTACCATAACAGATTGTGCTATAAATGACAAATCTGCACCTTAAAAATGATATAAAACAAGAACCTAACCTAGCTCCTGAACATAATGGAATGATATACAGAATGTATATGCATTTTTGTTCCATTCAGTATGGCTATACGTAAATAAAGCAGCAGTGCTTTAGTAGCCTAATCCATCCCACTGAAGCTTTAGTTGCCACTGTTACTCTCTTGATTTCGTCACACTATTGCTTCAGCAACAAGCTTCAACAGAAACAAGGCCGGTCTGCCCTGGACACCTATTTTCCTCAAACTGAAACTTAATTAAGAAAAACTTATACTGAATTATACTCTGAAAGGCAATATATATGACATACCACAAGGCAACACACTGAGAAAGCCTGACACTTAGCATCAGCCAAACCCTTCCTCTAGGTTTTGCAAATGCCCCAGAAAGAATTCAGAGAAAAACTGGACAAGGAAAGAATGATGTGGTGATTCTCACAACTGAGAAAGATCTTCCTGAAGGACTTTGCCTCCAAACCCTACCCTGGAGATCAGAATGTAAGGCTCATCACTGAATTTCACAGGAATATATTTTTTTCCAAGGAAATGGAAACATTTCAAACTTTCATTAGGCATTAAAAATTAACTATTTTCTCCAAATTATGTTGCTCAGGGATTGGAGGCTTCAGTTCACTGTTAAACCAAGTTACCATCCTACCCCAGTTAATATTTATGCAATTTTATATGTAGTAAAAAATCTTCAGTCACAGTAACAGCATCGCCTTCTACATATGAAATGTTGTTCAACTTAAGAATCTGGAAAGAAAAAAAAGTTGACAATTCAAGTTCTTATATGTACTCTTTTGAAGCCAAACATAAAGGCTTTAGAAACTGAGAAACAGACACTATCAACAACTGAAAACAAAGCACTAGACTTGTGTAGTCAAAATGAATAAAGAGAAGGTTTTAGCTGTACCAAAGTATTAGAAAGAATATTTTGATATAGCTGAAATGCTGGAACTGTACAGCTGGAACAGTAAAACAGTAAAAATCTATTTTTAGTGAAAACATGAAGTAAAGCACCCTTGTATCTATTAGTTAGGAGATCAAAGAAATTTTGATTATGAATATAAAGAGCAGAAGGAGACAACTAGGAGAGTTTGATACAAGATGAAACTGGATGAAATCACATTCCATGTAACTTCAGTGAAAAGAGTAAGGGTTGAGGCATGTTTTTTCGGTTTCTAAGATTCACATTCAGCTTTAAAACACAAACAAACAAACAAATAAAAGACAAAAACAACACACTTGCGTGCACACACAACTTTAAACATATCTAATATTCACAGGTAAAGCCAATAGCAACAGTTCCCAACTTAAGGCCTAATGGAAAATTAAGTAGATATACATGCTCAAAGACAATCACTTGCAAAAGTACTTCCTATTTTCAAGCTGTAGACAAATATTAGAGACATATAAACAGTGGTTAATACTCTACAATTATAAATGGGAGGAAGTAAATAAATAGTTAAATCTTGTTTTGGTCCAAGTGTTAATGAGTAAAACTGTCAAACTGTATACACAAATGTGGGATTGAGAGATTTGAAAAATGTCTATAGTCTCTAAAAAGCTTATTTAGTCCTTTGCAGTCATACTACAGCAGCTTCACTTCACAAATAGCAGTCTTCCTTAACATCACTCCACAACAAAGTTAAATTTTCACAGCTTAATGTAAAACAAAGCAAAAGTAATCATGATATTACTATTTTAAGACAGTTAGACAAACTTCAGAAAAAAATCATAACCAAGTACATTTTTTTCTCATCGCAGAGCACACAGTTTCACATGATATATTTCTGATCACACTGAATAATGCATGAGGTTTGAGAAGACACACAGTTGCTCTCTTGAAATGAAACAGAAGAACTACTTGTTTTCTCAAAGAATCTTAATAGTAGCAAGAAGACTTCAAAGACAAATAAACTAAAATGCCATAACAAAATACTACACTGCTTGTCCTGAAAAGACTTCCCTTTGACCCCTAAAACCAAGTAAATAGTATGTTCTACAGAGCCTTATGTTCCTGAACTTCCTATTATAAATAACAATGGCTTTCAGGAAACTGATGATAAATACAGGTTATGATCCAGTGCTACATCAAATGGCAAAAATTTAGTCAGACAGCTATATTTGTACAGTTTGCTCACTAAAATGACTGCTAAATATGCCATTACAATATTTGTACATCTGTAAATATTGAAAATATTTATAATACACATTGGTGTATTTTGGTGTATAATTGGTGGATTTTTGTCCTGTTTACTCTTGTTAATATTAGGTCACAAGCATAAAGCATCACTGGAAACAAGCGCTGGAAAAGAAAGAGCTATCAGATCTTAAACTTCAGAAAAAACAACCAGTGTTCCTTCAAAATATGTGCTTCTAGAGGAATCAAAGTTGTCCAGCCCCTCAGTCACACTCTAACAGTCTGCATCATCACAAACACGAACAAGAAAGAAGCATATATTCAGACCAATATGGAAAGTATTACTGTGCTCAAAGGGTGTTTGTTACAGGATTGTATCCAGAAATGTAGACAAGAACACCTCTGTCAAGGGAGAGCTTTTGATGGTATCACTGAAGAAAGCTCTGAGTAAATGAACAAGGACAGACAGAAATTCTCTTTTTGTCTTAAGACAGATAGCTACTCAGACACACAACAAATTTGTAAAGAGTTAAATTTGAATCACAATGAGGAATGGCACGACTGCAAAATATGGCAAATTCTAAGTATAACCCATATTTTCACATTGGAAATATTGCGGAGTGCACGTTGTTTGCAGTCATCACATACATTCTCCTTGTTAACAGAGCTTGACCTTGTAACATGAGCAATAGTATCAGAGAAGTCGCATTAAATTAAGAAATAAAATATGTGGTTATGAAGCACTGTCATTTTAAGGAGGCTAAATTTGCCAGAGCACCAGACATTGTCTGAGGTGACACAAACCAGTCAATGTGTTGATGGAGCCATGACAGCACCAAGCATTGAGAAGCAGGTTGGCAGCAGCCAACCTCAAGCACATCAAAATGAAACGGCAAAGAGAAGGAAGCAAACCCCACCCCTAGAGCTACTGCCAGCCCCTTTTGCGGCTCCTGCTTCAGGCGCATGTCACTTTTGTTAAGTGCTCCCTGCCAGGACAAAGCTTGCCCTGTAATCCACTCTGTCCATAGAAGCACGTACAGGAGAGAAACTACCCAAACCAAGTTTTGCAGCTACTTTGCAGGTCGCTATTAGAAAATATGCAGAGGTTACTGGAATGTTGAACAGCCCATGACACTATTTTATTGAGCAACTGAAGAGACCAATACAACTCTGCCCACAATTAGAACTGACTACAAAGATAGAACTTCTGCTACAAACAGAATTTACTATCAGGTGTGTAACAGCCCAGCTTGGGGAGAAGGCTTGGGATCTCAGCAAGCACAAAGAGTTTTGGGTACCCAGCCATAATCTATTTCCCTGCAGCAAGAGTGGCTACTGTCATAGCAGGGGAACCATGCAAATTCATGCATCTAATCTGTCTTGTTACACAAAGATCGCAGACACTCCACAGCACCAAAAATCTGCATTCCAGGTAACTCACAGCATTTTCAGTCTCCAGTCCAACAGTGAAAAACATTTTCAATATACATTTGTAAGAAATGTAATATTTAACTTCATTTATATATACTCATATAATATTTAGCTGCAAAGACTTTACCACAGAGTAAAAGCAACATTCCACAACATACACTTAACGTGGAAAGGGTTTCTTTCATGAACGTGAAATACCTAAGTTATGAGGATGTGGTCTGTGTACACTGACTAAGTCAGTTACAAGAGACATGGACATTTCTCCTCTCAGATCTTGTATCCATCTAAAATATAATTCAGCTCCCTAGAATCAATATCAGTGCAACAATGCTTATATGAGTACCAGGGCTTAACAACATCTACAAAACAGACTAAGACACTATATTTAATTACCACCTATTTCAAACTGGTATGTATTATTGTCAAACTAATGGAGGTCTCTGCCTTAATGACAGATCAAGTACACAGAGAGGGACAAGTTGTAACACATACCAACCAAACAACAAATGAAAAGGATGGCAAAATATCATCTGAATGCAGATAATATTCAGTTTCTCCTGTGTATCAAGAGACTGTTTTGATGAAAAGACACATAAAACAAGAACAAAAACATACAAACGTTAATCAGAGGGTGTGCATCACCACTTACAATATAATGAAGAACACCACTAGTTGCTGATAAACTAAAACAACAATTACAGCTTTATGCAGAGAATATTCACAACAACAAAAAAAAAGACACAAGCATCTCCAAATATTATGTTATGATTTGCAGCCCTTACTGGCATCAGTAATTGATTTTTCTTTTCAACCTATCATGTCTTCTAAAAATACACATACTACTGCTGTGATTATATAACACTGGATGATACACCTATCTAAACAGCACATTAAATATTCTTCTTGAAGTACTTTCATGTCAAAATTAAATATAAAGTAACTGCTAACAAGAAGTAATGTAAAGTGAAAGTAAGGATAGATTAGGAGACAAAGTAACATGAGGCCTGAGATGCCTCAAGAAATTCAAGAAGAAATTTCTAAGTTTTGAAAACAGTTGAAATTGAAAATGATAAAGCTCCAAGTTTGCATGAATAAGGCTAATCTCTTTTCATAAGCAACACATTTGTTTTTAATCTGAATTTAACATAACTTTACTTACACTGCTCTGAGAAAGGATTCACTAAGTCCAGTTAAACTGACTATAGCTTCATCTGTGGCATCTGTACATCAGGCTTCCAAACAACTGATTTCAGGAAGTTTGAATAAACCACTCAAGAATACTAGAAGACTAAATCTTAGTATAAAGTAAAAAGAAATACTTATAACACAGAGAAACCCTGGAAGCATTTTCTATTGCATAGCATGTTTACTTTATAAGCCTTCCATTGTTCTGCTTTGCTTGCACACACTTATTCATCAATATGAGGTGCTACACTTTAAATAATGGTGAAAGACACTGAGGAACAACAGTGGTCCACAAACTCAAGGACCCAGTTATCAATCATTTTAACATTAACAAATTACTATTGCTAAATCATGAGTATGTGAGACTCTCAGGAACTCCTTTAGCACTAGCTGCTGCTATGTAGGTTTTTAACTGCAGTGATTTACTTCAAAGACAACATTATGCAAATCCTAAGTGGAGCTACTAGTAAACCAAATAACACTTGTTGTGATAGTGACTTTCAATTCCACCATTTTAGGAAAGAGAAAACCTGTTTACTTGAAAAAGTTTGACTAACTCGCTGAATTCAATCACCACTTTCAAAAAGAAAACCTGCATATTATACTCCTTCAGACAGAAGAAACTGGGCTTCTGAAGGAAAACCAAATGGATTGTTTTCAACCTATGATTTTTTTAGCTAACTATTTCCAAAAATGTACAAGTTAAGAGGAGCCCTAAAGACTGCAAAAGACCACGGTATTTTTAAAAAGATAAAAGCTATGAGGTTTTATTTGTTCTTTCCCACTCTTAAATCCTGCACCTTTACAGCAATTTCTACTAACAAAGCAGGACTTCATCTGAGCCAGATTCACCAAGAGGAGAAAACAAAGCAAGCACAAAAACATATTTGAGCTACAATCTAGAACACTTGGTGGTCTTTTAGGCTTGTAACCAAAACTGTTGAAAGAAGGAAGGAACCAGAGACTGAGCGCTATATGAGAATGGTTGCTTCTTTCTCAGTTCAAGAACGAGGAAGCAGATAATTGTTAGATGAGGAGATGCAGAAAGGTCTGATAAACATGTAGTTGGAAGGTTAATACAGATTTTCCCCAGATGAAAATGTGTGTCAAAAGACCACTATCATGCCTGTAATCTGGAAGGAAATACAAATATTGATGGTCTAAACTTGAGGAAAATTCACATGCTTCCTGGGAAGAAGAGAAGAGTAGTAGGTAGGAGAAGAGGCACTACTGTCCCAGCCTCTGTCCCAGTGCCCTCTACTCACCCTCAAAACTGTTGAGGCTGCTCCTCCCCCAAGGAGTTCATCTGGGGCATCAGCAGCAGAGTGGGAGAAGTCCCACAGTGCAACCAGGAAAGTAGAAAGGGGAGAACACCTACAAAAAAAAAAAACAATACAAAAGAAGAAGCAAAATTAAACTTAAGGAAGCTGAGATAAAATTTAGAATCTGTTGAGTTTGACCTAAGAAATCATTTGCAACTTTAAAGGAAATGGAATTAATTTCCCCACCTGGAAACTGTCATCTAGTTTGTTTTTAATAAAATGGATGATTTTATCCCCAGTAAATATCTGGAAATGTTTCAACTATAAACAGTTATATAAGGAATTTAGTTTAAATAAGAACCAATCTCGTGAACAACTGACGCAAACGAACTAGAATATACAATAAGAAAGTTACACCCAATAAGTTAAATTAATATCATATGAACTAACTTTTCCACATCCATGTCAGCCTACAGAAAAACAATATCTATGTAAATACTAATTCTTACTAAGACAGAACCAAAATAAAACCACAGATGTGATGCCTGAAAAGACAGGACTTGGGAGGGAAAAGGCAAGTGACACCTGTCTACATGAAGACTTTCCCCCATTTTCTAAGCTTCAGTTATATCAGAAGAAAACTAAAGGATTAAATTGCAATCCAAAGTGACATCCGTTATGCCATGCTACCTTAATGTGTCCCTTGAGAACTATTAACATAAAGACAAAGATACACAAAATTAGCTAAATTCTATGACAAGGAACATAAAAGTTTGCATGTATCATTTGGTTTAAACACAAAAAATTACAAACTCAACTACTAATCTATTTTTTTCTGTGTAGCAGTATAAACCTACAATAGGTCAATCGCCAGTAACTATTAAACATATTCAGTGAGGGTATTTTCCTCCATGAAAAAAAAAGACAACTAGATAAAAACATCTTAATTGAATTCTAAATTCTATATTGTAAATTACTAGATTAAAAAAATTATAAACATACTTGACAATAAATAACATCATATATTTTTTTAAATAATTAATGATATTGAAAACAGATGACTTCTTTATTTAAAGACTACAGTTAAAAAATAAATGAGGTGTCATTTTTATAGAGCTATTCAGAATTAACACAAAGGCGTTTTTGCATGAATAGTTTTTGCAATTACAGAATCCTTGGAATGCAGTTTCAGTTATGAAACCAATTAATCTGAAATTACTTAATTATCTCTCTGATCCAACAAATAGGAAGTTGTAAAATACAAATGAAATGGGAGACAAAATAAAGGGATTTACAACTGTACAACCTCTAATCTATTTCAGAAAAACAACTATCCTTATAAAATAACAGCTACAACTATAAGGCAGGAAACCAAGGATATAACACAGGTTAGTCTAGATGGAGTCTTTCTGAAGTGCCGGAGTGTAAAGTCCATATAACATTTGCTCATATCTTCATCATAAAAGGTGAAGGTGAAATACTGTCAACAGTAAGAAACAGTTCAGATTCAGAGTTTATTTCAATAGGCTCCTTTTAACTTCTCTAAAATTTCACCTGCTTCTTTTGTTTTGCGGTAGATTAATTTTTCTGTATGTACAAATATGTATGTGTATATATATTCTTCAGGAACAAAGCTTTTTTCCTTCACTGTAATCTATCAGATTTCTTTTAATTTAGCACTGATCACTACAGAGATAGATTTTTTCACCATTTACTTGATTATGTTCATTTTCTCATTATTTTGTCTCCTTGGTGCATTAATCTATTCATTTGGAGGGTTGAATTCCTTCTCTCCCTTTTCACCTTTAGTTCTTTCCTTTTTCCCCATCACTGCTCTCAGTGTTATTTGCATCTGCTGCATATTCTCGAAGACCAATGTAGTATTCTACAGAGTCACCTTTTACAGAATCCCTACCCTTTTTCCAGCCCCGTATAGCTCACTTCAGTTGCTTTACTTTGGTAGCAGAGCATTATTTATGTTTTAGAAACAACCTGTGTTAAGCTAATTGCAACCAAGGGTTTTTTTTTAAATTATTATTTTTTTAAGAAGTGGTAGCCTGTTTCATTCAAAAGACAGCCTTTTAAAGCCTGTTTTTTTACTGCATCCACCCAATCAATAGCCCTGCAAACCCATTCAGCAGACTGTCCTTCATCTCACGATTCTAAGAACATTTCAGATACGTCTGTCTGCAGTTTTGTTTAAAAAACAACCACAAGCATCATGGAGACTTCCCAGAGCTTTCAAACAGTAAGTACATTGTGTTGAGAGACAAAAACACAATAGCATCAAGGCTCTGATTTGACTGTGATTTCTAATGCTGAAATGTAATTAACACTATTTACTATTTCCTTTTGAAATCATACCTTGGTTGCTCAGTTATGAGCAACCAAGCCCTTTAACTTGGAATTCTCAGCATTTCATCCCTATTAAGGGGAAAAAACACCACATTTCAGCAACACCAAATTGTATTTCTTTAAGGGAATTAGAGACGAAAAGCAATACTGAAATTTCTTTGAGGCAGAAAGCAAGCTGACAATTTGTTATATTTTAGTTTTTAAGTTTAAATAATCTTGTGTAAATTTGTTGCCAATTCCAGTGTAATTACAGCAGTTTGAAATACAAAAAGCTCAAATAAGGAGAAGGACAAGAAGAAAGAGAACAAAGATAGTATCTGATTATTGTCATTAACTGGTGATTTGATAAGACAGAAAAGCAGAGCTTTTATTTTTATTTCTTTAATTCAATACTGTTTTGCCTCTTTAAAATAGTAAGCAATCATCATACAGATAGCTGCTGATTATACATATCTAGGCATCTTTCTTTGACTAGTGCAGGTACCACTAAAGACACAGTCAAAAACAGAAAACAAAACACAAGCCCATATAATGATGACCAGGAACTAGTAAGGAGACTTCGAATTTTACCACCTAGATGCATTCAACTTCAGGCATCCAGCTGAAGCATCTGACCTATGTACACAATTTCTTCAGGCTGACGTAAAGCAATGGACAGGGTTGGATAAATGCAAGGGCAATTTGAAACTTTAGTGGCCTGGATAACCCTGGCCAGCCTTTCCTCTCCCTGCCCCAGTCACTGCAATGCAATGACTCCATACTTCCGATGCTTAAAGGAAAGGCAGAATGTCCAGCAGAATGTATAAGAGTTCCACCCACCATAAACTGACCTATTTAAAATAATCCAATAAAATCTTCAGCCCATTCAAAGAGCAGAACTGTTTTACCCTATATGGCAGTACCCTATTACAGTATAAAATGGGAATTAGTTAAAATATTATTATAGATTTGAGAAAAATGCAGATAACAAATATTATACATGCAACAAACATGCAGTTTTTCAAGTCTTTCCAGAGGAAGGAGATATGGGAAAACAGACAGAGATGAAAAGACTAAATACTCCAGAAAGAAAAGATTAACTTGTTGCTTAGTTTTTCCAATACTGGGAGTAATTTCAATACCAAATCTACATTTATATGCTGAGAACTACACTAAAAGACTGAGAGTAAGTGGCACTGTTGCTAGACACCATACACACGCTTTGCTGTGAAGAAGACAGTTTTCTTGAAGTAGGGGAAAAGCATATAGCTGTAATTATTACTTTGTAGTACCATAACTGAGAAAGAAGGTATAAAAGAAGAGCCACTGGTGGAGGGGCCAGGAGTTTAATCAGAACAGACAGCTGGAGGCAGGGGGAGAAGGCAGGAGAGGAGCTGGAGCCATTTAACATAGCGAAGTTACTCTCCAGACTGTAATCACTGAGCATAATCGTCAGACGGTTCAGTTTCTACTGCTGCTTGAAGGGTCAGCTTTGAGCTTTTTAAGACTCTTCTACAAAGGTACCCGACGAAGCCCGTTAGCAATAGAAACTCATTGCCCTAATTAGATGAAGCAGCAGCTTTATCATTCTCTACATATCATAACACAGACAAGTGGCAGATGATGACTTATCTATATGCGCTAAAGCTAACTGAACAGCGAGTGAAAAAAGTGAGCACGACTCCATTGGCACCTATCCTTCAATGAAGCTTTAGGAAGGACAGTTAGAAAATGACTGTTTCTGTCAAGCTAGCATGATATGAAAAGCATTTTTAAAAACAGAAATACTAAGATCTTGAAAGATTTTTCTAGCTTCCAATTAGCTTCATGAATGAAAGGATTAAGTACTACATGGGGCAATGGAGATCAGTCTAAAAAGCTCTGCAGTATCTTTCATCTTTATACATTTAAAGCTTCTACTGTGATATAAAGAGAAAATTAAGGCTTAGTCTACTGAGCAAGTTGGGATTTTCATACTGTCAAAACGATAAATTCTATAGTATTTCCAGTGAAGCAGAAAAACACAAAAGATTGCTGAGGCAAACAAGGGTATTCATGGAAAGCAGTGAGGAGAGAGGTACAAAACCCCTCAAGTGGAATTAGAATAAATAAATAACACCTCTTACCTCAATTTCATATTTGTCTGTCAAATAATAAAATGGATTTTGGATGCCAGCATTTGTTCAACTTTTTTTCTCCCCAATACATAAATAGACATAGAGATTAAAATCGAAAGCTTTAATCTTCATTTTCAAGTATTTTGTTTTAATAATAAAATGTTAACTGCTGTGTTTCTTCAAACAGCACTTCATGGTTATTTATTTGGTGGTTCTGAAATAAGGCAGTGATGGTTCACAATCAGACTTTGAAATGAAAAGTGTAAATGTATGAATAGAGAGCATATGCTAGTGAATACTGTATGTAAGCCGAGGGATATCACAAGAAAAAATAAGAAAAAATTTCTTACAAATTAAAATAGTAAAAGATAAAGCCACTCTGCAAGGCTTAATAATAATTTATTTATTCTTTCCTACTAGTGGAGGGTAGTGGGTGGAAGCTTATAATAACCACTCAAAAATATCTTTAAACTGTTTCAGAAAACAGTAGTTTCACTCAAATCGTGATATCGTAACATCACTGTTATAACTACCATTTTGTGCAAAATGCATACTGCACCACTAACTTTATCTTAACTGGAGCCCTTCCAGTTTATAACACAGAAACATAAGAAGAAAGGAATTCAAATATTAGATACATAATTATTACAATTGGATAGTATTTCTATTAGTCCAAATTTCTCCATAAAGAAGCAAAATGCTTCAGACTTTTACAATAAAGTAGGACTGACTATGATTACTCTATGCTCAAAGGAGAGAACGGCACAATCCAGGCAGTGCCTTCCTTTCTTACATGCCATTATAACCACACCCTGGAAAAATTTCTCCTATAGTAAACACTGCTTCCATTTGAGTCGAGCAACAGATGTCACCCATCATATTAATCGCTTACATGGAAGTTCGTTATTGTGGAAGAGGGAATAAAATTCAGTATCTTTGTTTCAAGCAGGCTTTTTGTTGTTGTTTTTTAATAAAGGAAACAAACCTTCTGTAAAACAAAGTCAATAGTTTTCTATCTAAGGCAGGGGTGTGCACTCCTAATATATCACTGTACAAGCAAATATTTTTATTTGCAGCACAAGGCTGACTAGTGATATAATTTTGTTAAAATCAGCAAGACAGAAATAAAGAAGTTTCAATTTCAAGCTTTAAGGACTCAAGATTCAGAGTTCTACTTATGTATAATAAAATATACATATTGGTAAGTTTCCTCTTGTACCTTCTCTTCTTCAAGCTGCAGAGTCTCAGTACTCTCAGTCTTTCTTCACAGGAATTACCAGCCCAGTAGGCCTTGTGGCACTAATCTCCATTCTCCGTGCTCAGCCATTCAGTTCCAATCCACCTGCTCATCTACCACATCATCGGCTTTGCCACAGGGATCTTAGCGCGGATAGTGTCAAAAGCACTACTGAAGTCAAGATAGATGATATTCAATGCCCTGTTTATCTTCCAAGCCAGTCATTTCATCAAAGAAGATTATCCATTCGGCCAAGCATGATTTCCCCTAGTGGTGAGTCCATGCTGTTCCTGATGATTTCACTGCAATGTAGTTCATATACATACTATAGAATCATAGAATGGCTTGAGTTGGAAGAAAACTTAAAGATCATCTAGTTCCAACCATGTCCAGGTTTTCATCAACCAGAATCCAAAGTCCTTCTCTGCAGGGCTGTTCTCAAAGATTTCTTCCAGTCTGTACACATCTGGGATTGACCCAGCCCAAGTGAAACAACTTGCACTTGGCCTCATTGAACCTTGTTAGGTTCTCCCATGCCCACTTTTCAAGCCCGTCCAGATCCCTCTAGATGGTAACCCTGCCTTTTATATTATAAAATATGCCACTCAATTTGGTGTCATCTGCAATCTTGCAGAGTGTACACTTGATCCCACTTTCTATATCACTGAAAAAAGAGCACCAGTCCAATGATAAACCCCTGAGAGACACCATTTGTGACTGGTTTCTGACAGGACATAGAGCTATTGACCACAACCCTCTGGCTGCAATCATCCAACCAATTATTTTTCCATCAAACAGTTCATTCTTCAAATCCATATCTCTCCAACTTAAGAGATAAAAATGTAATGCAGGAAGCTGTAAAAGGCATACATTATTACATCCTTTTAAACTCCATTCAAATAAACCTCCAAGTATTTCATACGTGTCTGACTAAACTATCTTAATACCAAGAAGAAAAAACAATATTATACACTCTGATCTGCATAGCACACACAAAAATTTCATGACTTTCTCAATTAAGCTCAAGAATCCTCCTAGAAATACACTCAAAACCTGATATTGAAACTGCAAGTGGCAGAAAAATCTGCAGCTTAAGCAAACTTAACATCAATTAGATTTTTTTTAAGCTTTATCTTTCAAATTCTGTTACATCTCAATCTTACAAATCCACATGTCCATCTTATTTACAGAAATCTTTTCTCCTCTCACAGAACTGTATAAAAAATAATCATTAAGACATCTCTTTATATACTGAACACACTGTGATTGCCTTATACGTTAGAAATTTTCTAGATTTGCTAAAAATAAAAATCCTAGCAAATCTGGAATTATTTTTCTTAAGAGCACAAGCAAGTTATTAGTAAGGTTCATGAACACACAAAAAGGGAGAGCTCAGTAACAGCACCATTTGATCTTAATTTCCCTGAAATGTATTCATAGTAGTGAAGAGATACAGATATATTTATGGATATAGAGAAATTAAAGAAGAAAAAAAGTTAAACAAATGGAGTGTGCGTTAAATACTTAATAGAAATGGGAATTGCATACAGCACTCTGGAAAAGTAGTCTATGCTTCAAACTGACATGATCACTAGTTAATAATCAATTAGCATATACTCAAGAAGCATAACATTCATCCAGATACATTAATTCTGTCCTACTATAACTATAACCTAAAGAAAAACAAAGAAAGTAAAAAATGAAGAGCAAGGCTGAAGACAAATGGATTTTTAAGACTCCCTCCAAATTGAAATGCAGCTGCTATCCTTAGATTACTAGACCGTCCCATGCTGGCACTGCCTAAACCCTATTAAGTTCCTTATAAAGCACCAAGGATACTGTCAATACCACACCTGCAATGCTAATCTCTGTGATAGTCAACTACTCACTGATACTTTGTCCTTACATATTTGTTGGCATCCATCAATTACTTTCTGTGTAAGTTAGACAAACATAATTTTGTTTTGTATTAGTACAACCACTAGCAGAATTTAAACCACTCAGCCGGGCACACGTTATAATTTCCCTCCTCAACAAAAATAACACCAAACGAACAATAGCAGTTTATCTAAATCCACTGATGTATCTATTTCACTGCTGTGTTTGATTATTGTATCTCACAATAAAGAATAAATATCAATTTTTAGTACACAGTGCAGATGAAATAAAGTGGAAAAGCTATTCATTAGCATACAATTGCAAGATATTATTATGTTGATGATATATTTAAATTCTTACTTTCCAAAATTCATTATTCTTGTCTAGTTAAGTTTCAACAAAAACTGACATGTCAGATAAAGCAACTGTAAGTAATGCCTTTTGACAGTTTGATTGATAAGAGGGAGGGAAACCAGAATGGCTGGCTGTGAAAGTGAAAGGAAAACCTCAGCATGGAAGGCACTGGCACGTGGTGGTGTGTCTTGTGTTTAACTGCCAGAAGAAAAGGTTTTGGCTGAAGATTACTTTTGAAGGAAAAATTTCTTCCACAAATTATAGCAAACAATATTTGGAATGGGCAGCTATTACTAAGCTTTACAGAAAAATCACAATGCAAAAAGCTATGTTTTCATTTAAATACTCAATTTTTACATTTAATTTTCTTTTTCCTTTTTGCATTGGCCTTACCAGTTCTGCCCCCTCCCAGTGCTGGAGCTCTACCAGCACTGAGAACAGGAGCTGGTGACAGTCTCAAGCAGACTTCCTATGGTTCACCACAAAGTAACTTAAAGTGCTATGGGGCTACCACAGTAATGAAAGGCAGACCACTGGTTGTTGGGGAGTTTTCCTGCCAATTTCCCAGACACTCACATCACAGAGAAGGCAGAGACAATACACCACAGATTAACCAATCATGTGCTCGCTAAGCCAGCTACACTCACATCAGGTATTTGAATGCATATGCACGTGATCCCCACAGCCACGTCATGTACTCATGGCCATATTTCTAGCACCCCTTACTGAGTATGCTATTCTTTGGGTAAGTACACATTAGTGTGGATCAGTAATCATCAGGAATATTGGCTATTTACTTTGTCCACAGCCTTTTGGATTCTTTGAGGTGAGGTTTTATGAAAGAAAGGAAAAGTGCGCCTTCCTTTGGAAGTAGCTAACTGTACCAAGCCAGCCAGGGAAAGCTGTTGTGGTCCAGGAAAACATGGAATGCAAGTAGAGACACAGTAACACAGGATCCTAATGCACTGGAGACTCCTGAGAAAGCAGAAAATGGGTCAACAGACAAACCACAGATGTGAGAAAAATTAAAAGATTTTCTCAGGGTCTCACAGGGATTTGGTAATGTTTATTCTGACTCAGGAAAACTCTTAAGAACTCCTATTAAGAAAGTAGAGAAGTAAGAATTTATAATTAACAGACATCACATGAAAAATGAAATTTTAAGGCAACAGTGAAAATAAAATGCCAAATTTCCCTGAATGATGTAGTTCCCAGGATGTTCTTTCACTTTAAGTTTGTACTGGAACAGACTATGTTACAGTCTGAGTAAAATGACTTAAAGAGATATAAACTGTACCTTTTCATCCTAAAAAAATATGACAGTTAAATATAAATATCCCTGTTTTAAAAACACCAAGAATTACATGGAGTTATGAAATTATAGAAATCTGCATATATTTATATGGGCACAGAAATTACTACAAGAAAGAGTAATTACAAAAAAGAGTAAGATGAAGTTTCAACAATTACATTATGACACCAGACCTAAAACTTCCATGTGTAAAATCTCAAATACAAGTGATATATGTTTGAATTACGAAGAATTAGTAAAGAAAAGAAGGTGAAGAAGATGATTCTCCACAGAGCTCCAGGAAACATTCCTTATTCCTCCTCCAATATGCAAAGGCAATTTAAACAGCTCATCAAATGACCAGATTGCAGTATGACTCTTGCACCCATGTCCCAGTAGACTTTATTTATTATGTTATTCATTAAATAATTTCCTAATAGTTATTTCAATTTTCTCATTTGCCCTCTCCTAAAATATAAAGTGTGGACAAAAAAATAAAAAAAAAAAACAGAAGAGCTTGTTACAAATTTCTAGTTTCTCTGGATGCACATAAAATACTTTTTGTACAGTTACTTAACTCATAATCACATGGGAACTTTAATATATTTGCTACTTATTACCACCTCCAAAAAACTGAAATACCAAAACCAGCTCTATTGACACAATGCAATAGCCCAATCTACTCTAACATTCAATATTATAGAATTTAATACTGCTCTTTATTATAGTCATGCTGCTCTCCAAAACACGTCTGTATTTCAGCGTCAAGTGCATCTAAAATGCTGCTTTATTACATTAACACTTGCTTAAAGCACACTTATAAATTCTAGAAGTATTTCTCAAGTACAGGGTGAATATTTGATAACATTATGAAAACACCAAGGTTAGAAAATAGAAACTCAACATTCCTGCCACTCATTCCTTTCTGTATCGTTTAATATTACATATCGCATGAACTACCTATACAGTTCCCACTGCCTACATATGTATGAAAGTATGTGACACTGCAGTAAATTACAGCCGACAAAACAAATAAGGAGGCTACTGATGTAACACTGAGTCAGTGCAGAATCAAAGGGCAGAGCGACTACAAATCACCAAAATCCTTTCTTCAAGAGTACAGGTAAGGTGGGAAATCTCCACAGAAGAAGGTTCACAGAGATGCTTCTGATCAGGACCTTCTGCTGAGGAACGGGAAGTGGGAAAGGCTCCTTTGTACAGCAGTGGTTATCAGCCACAGATCCAGACACAGATTCACAGGGTAGTTCTTTTGCTTGCCATGTACAGCACATGTTCTGCCCAAAACATTTTCTATTAAATTTTTCTGAAGGTTTAAATTTACTATCAAAGCATGAAGATAGACTTAGTTATAGACAATTACCATCATTTTCTTTATGTAGATCTTTTCATAGTTGTACTGAAATAAAACTGATTTCTCCTTATCACAAACAAGCAACCCAAAATAGGAGTGTTACTTGTGAATAACACTCAATTTCTCAGGTGTATCTTAGGTTTTTACAAATAATCTTCAACAAATGCTAGTTTTCTAAAGTTTTTATCTGTATTCCATTTTTTTCTAAATATTTTAATCAAAGAAAGAACATATCACTTAATATCTTGGGAACAAGTACACACAACAACGATGCTTTCCATTAAGCTTGTAGTACTGGTTTTTGGAAAAGCACTCTACTGCTTCAGGTGCACACAAAATAAACCCCACTGCTGAAAAAAATATTTCTTAAAATCTGTCGCTCTTGTAAAAAGTGTCAAGTTTTTTCTTACTCTGAAGAATATACAGTATACAGTACAGAACATGCAGTATACAGTAGCGCAAATCTCTGAAGAGCTAAAAGAAACCCAAACTTTTCCTCATGTGTCCTGAATGAGAAATTTCTGGCTTCAGATTATAAATACTGTGTATATGAGTGGAGTTCAGCTACTTCAGAGAAATAGGAAGATACTGCCTACGCACACAGGGATGCAAGTTAGGAAAGCAAAGTTTGGCTGCATTTGAAACTGATGATGGAAATGAAAGCAATGAGTATTTCTGTAGGCTCTGCTGGCAGCAGAAAGATTAAAGAAAGCGATAGCATGCTACCCAGTGAATGGAGGACCTAGATACAATTACTCATGGGAAGGTTGATATACTCTTTCTTCTTTGCCTCAGCATGGGTCTCTGTCACCATGTATTCAGGCAGAAGGAGGAATAATTCAGAGTAGAGAATGACAAGAGGTAGAGACAGTTGAGAGCAAACTGCTTACATAAGCCCACAGGAGCGCATAGAGGATATATCTGAGCATACTGAAGGAACTGGTCAGTACTGCTGGGAGATCCCTTCCCATCATTTCTGAAACTCCATTCCAATTATTGAAGGCTATTACAACAACTAAAAGAGGCAAATGGCATACCTATCTTCAAGAAAGTCAAGAAGTCAGTGTCCACAAGAAAAATAAGGAGCAGGTACTTGTAGAAGGTACTTGAATATAGTGACTGGGAACAACAACCGCTAATCAAATTATGCCTAACTGCTTCTACAGTGAAATGATTGGTGTTGTAGACAAAGAGCAGTATCATTTACATTTACTTTAAGAAAGTTTTTTACATAAAAATCACATAACTTCTTTGTAGCCAAATGTGAGAAATGAACTGGAAGGTGACTGAACTACCATCTACTAGGCCTCAAAGCACTGATGTCACAGATTCAGAGTACAACTCATTACTAGATACGCTCAACCACGTACATAGAAACTGATGTATTTAGCATTCTCCTGAAGCAGGATGATGGGTACAGGGGAACAAGCAGGGCTTGGTGATTGAGCACTTGGTGGAGGGTGTGGTTGGCCTAGGGAGCACTGGCAAACTGTCTGCACCTGTAGTCCCCACGTGACAAGAGCAGTGGACCCAGGGTATAGCCACCCCAGGCTCACATAAAGACCAGCCACTGAAGAGAGAGCATCTCTTGGATCTATGCTGCTTCTTGAGAAGGAGAGCTGCATAGACAGAGAGCTCCCTCACCAGTTGGGTGAGTTCAAGTCTGATTTCTGTATATGATTATTAGCATACATATGAGTACTTTGCATGGCATTGTCAAGAACCTATCAGAAGTAATTTTGCTTCTGTATGAGCAGAACAATGGGACAGAACACACTTTCAGCAAGTCTGCAGTTGACATCAATTTGGGAGGAGTAACTGATAATCTGGAGGGGAGGACTATCTTTCAGAAGGATTGCTATGGGATGGAAAAATACTCTAACCTGTTCAGTGAATATAACAATGCTGCTGTGAGAATGAAGTAACCCTAAGCAACAAGCTGGGGTTAGCTGCTTAGAAAAAGTAGCTTTGCACAAAACAACCTGGTGAGCATTGTTTGACAATAGCTTGCACATGCAGGGTAGCCTTGTAGCAACAGGCAAAAAAAAAAAATATTATTCCTCTCTCTCTACAACTTGGATACTATGCTTGAATTACAATTTGGGGATCCTCATGTACTGAGGCACTAGAGCAAGTCCTAGAGGAACCAAGGTGAACTGGGGCTGAGGCATACAGTGAGAAGTCAACTGAAATACTGTTGTTGTTCTTCCAAAAGACAGCCAAAGTGAATCTCACTTGTGACTTCAACTGCTGGATAGGTGGCAGTAGTGTGAAGGGCATACCAGGCTTTACTGAGAGGAGCCCAGTGGGATGGAAAGCTGCAGCATGAGATGTCCCAATTAGATCTGAGGAAAAAATTCGCCATTAGAATGGTGGTCAAATACTGGATCTGACTCTCTGGAAAACTGCCCAGAGCTATTACATTTTAAAATCTATTACTTCATTTACTTCTTAACTCTAAACAATCCTTTTGGTTAGGTGCCATATTTCACTTGAACAAAATGTTCTTTCAGCTAACATACAAGTAACAGTAACCATTTCTGTTTTCTTATCAAGTTGGCTGCACAGTTGAGCACTTTTTTTTTTTTTTTTTCCAAATTGAATTCATTCTTTTTTTTTGTTTTTATCACC
>VXAB01008315.1:148648-192064 GCA_013399175.1 Odontophorus gujanensis | reverse complement strand
TTTTTTTTTTTTTTAACAAGGAACAGTATTGTTTATTGCAGTACCTATGTAAAAAGCAATGAGAAAGCATAAATCAAAGATGGATACTAGCAGTCAAATGTAAATCCAGAATACTACCAGTGGAGTCAATCTGTGAATGTGCTGTCTTAACTGTAGCAACTGTTTCTTGTCTTAAGAAGCTAGTGCTTATCTGCTAAGCAGTAAAAAGAAATGAAAGGGTGATTATTCTGCCCCAAATGCAAATTCCAACTAGATTAAACTATTGAATTTTAATTTACATTTGCAGCAAACTCAGCATATGGACAAGAGCAGTTACTACAGCTTATTCAGCTGACATTCACTCAGCTACCACTACATCACATTCCCACATTCTCAGCAAAATAAATATGATTACAGAAGGATTCAAAGGGGCTTGAGTGTAACAATCAGTTTTGTTAACAAATAATCAGCGAGATTTAAGTATGGATCTAAGATTCTTTCAGATAAACTTCAGTGGATGCTTCATGAAACAACTCCCTCCCATGCTAGAAAAGCTGTGCTTTAAGGTAACATGGGTAAGCAGAGCTAATGAGAAATATTCTTACTGTGAAAGAAATAGGAGAATATGCTACAATAAATAAAGCCGGACAAGAAAGGGAGCAGCCTACAGAAAGTAATTTATCAGATTATCTGAAAGAAATGAGCAACTGTAGATCCAAGATGAGAGAAGGGAAGAATTAGAGACAGGATGATTAACTCAACACCATTCAACTTGAAAAGCAAACACACATTTTCAACTAAACAATTTAGTCCTATTACAGGACTGCTAATATTAAAAGATTACAGACAATTTTTTTTTTCCAGTTAATTTAGTACACTTACCAGCACTTGCTGTATAGAGAATTTCATTGATGGGTCAGCTGTACTTCCTCTCTAAAGTGCTTTGAGGGGAGCTCAAGTGCATCCTCTTCCTCAATCTTTGAAGTGTTAACCTGTACCACCAGCTTTGAAAGTAAAAGGCAACAGGCAGGCAATGCAGAGACAGGAATAAGGCTGAGTACAATATCACATTAATCCAAAAATGTTTAGCATTGCTCTTAAAATCTTACAGGGACACAACGTCCACATATATTTTCTTTTTTTTTTTTTTTTTGTCAAGATTTTAGCTGCTATTTAGAAGAGAATTAACATTTTGGAATTAAGTCAGTGATATATCAGTTGACAAGAATAGATAACCTGAAACCTGAACAGATAACCTGAAATCATGTACAATATATACACATACACATAAAACAAAGAGGATTCTTAATGAATAAAATTACACAATTTGAAAAACCCAATATTAACAATATTAATAGGACAGAATCATGATTGGAATCAAAAACTAATGGGAGCACATCGTATTATGAATGCTGATAACTGTGGAAGTATCAGATAATTATGTTTGTATAAATACAGTGAAAAAAAGAATTCAAAGTGAGGTAGAAATACTACAAATGAAGACGAAAACTGGCAAAGATTTCTCCTCAAAGCAGAAAAAAATTATTTAAAGGACTAAAAGTGAGTTTTATTCAAAATTCACATCAGATATAATCTATTCCATAAATGACTAGAAAAGGTATTTCTACTCTGTACTGTCAGAATTACTAATTTTTAGTTTATTTAAAAAATCCTCTAAATACAGTTACAGGATTAAATGTTTAATACATAAATTTAAAAGAACTGTCAAGAGGCCAATTTAAACTACTTTTGCTTATGATACTCATCTTCATATAAAAAAAAGCAAGTGTGCTGCAAAAGTGTCTGAAGGACTTTGCTTTTGAGCAACTAAGGAAATTTCCACCTTCTTTACTGAAAAGTTAGGAAGCACTCTGAGCACTTGATTTTCATATAGTCTAGATTACAATTCTGTTTAAACAGCAAGATTAACCTGCTTTCATACAACCCGGAATTGTGGAAAAACAGCAACAAAAAAGGACAATTAACTTTCATTTAAAAATAAATAGACCTCACTGGCAGACAGGCTGCACAGTACTTGGGGATCTAAATTTGACTACCCAACAGCAAAATACTCAGAATGAACACAGTGCAGGCTTTATCACTTCTCAAGGAATAAGGACTTGGGAACCATATAGAAAAAGGCAGTGGTTGTTGCTTCTCCCACCTTCTCCAACCAACTATTATTGTTTGGGCTAATGATTTTTTTGTTTGTTTTGTTTGACCATATAAGAAAAGAAACAAAAGTATTACAAACATTGGTAAGTTTTTTCATTTTACTTCCACATTCAATTAGCAAGAAGTAATTCTGGTATAATAACGAAGTGGGAAAAGTGCATGGCTGGCAAGGTATAGCACAGGATAAAGAGGTCTTGGTTGTATAGAGGGAAAAATTCTACTGTAGAGAATTCTATTATGGAGAAAAGTAAATATGTTAACCCTAGGAATGAATAAGTGAAAGGTAAGAAAATAAAGCTCCCTCTACTAGCTGAGAATAAGTCAACTCAAATGTTAGACTGTAAAAGAAAGAGACTACAGGAAAAGATAAAGTAATAAAATGAACAAAAAGCAAAAAAGATTCATACCTTTCATCATGTTTGCTGACTAGCGAAGAGGAATTTTCCAAGTCAAAATACCATAAATAAAACAAGAATTATAGTAATCCCATATTTACTAGAACAGAATGTCAGAAATGAAAACTACAGTGCACCAATACCATAATTTCCACTGAACATCTACCCTAAGATTCAACACTTATTTTCCAGGCAAAAAGGCCAGAAATGCAACAAGACAAACTCAGTATCCTCTGCAGAAAAGCTTCAACATTGCATGCATCAGAAACACCAAATCATTCATTATGAATGCCTAAAAAGCAAGTTAATGATAGTTTGTAACAGTTATCCATCTTCCTTGATTCTTCAATTCATCATCCATCACTATTTTCTTAATGCTTTTCCTGATTTTTAACGATTATTTCCTGTTTATATGTCAGGAATTGAAAAATAAGGATCCTAAGTGGGAGTAGGTGAGGAAGCTCAATTAGATGCTGATGTCTTTGGTTGTACTTTTCCACTCACTGCAGAATAAGAACTGAAGAACTGCAAATACCTAGATCACTTCTCAAGCCACAGAAAGAAGAAATCTCAGTCAACTATTTCATCTGGTTTTAGCCATTAAAGATCAGTGTGTTTCTGAACTTATAATCATGTGTAGTGAAGAAACTGTACGACAAGACTTTAAAGGAGACACTTCAAGTCTTCACAGATAAAACATCTGTGCATTTAGCATTCCTTTCACCAAGTCTTAATGGGGCAGGGAAGGCAACAACCACTTATTATGCTTGAATGAAAAGAATTCCAACACTACCCTCAGGGAATGAGGTCAACGGCTTCATACGCACCAGCACCATTTCTGAAAACTTTCTGTAAGTATGGTTCCTGTTTGGCTCATTTATTCATGCACAATTCTTTGTAGGAGCTGCAGCTCCATTCCCATGTCTCTAGAGGAGCAAGGAGCAGCTGTAAGCCTATTTCCCTCCAAGGTGGGGACCAGCTGCTGGCAGTTTCCACAAATGCTTGTGGTTACTGAGGCCTGTTCTTTGTCTACCACCCTCACAAGACCCAGCAAAGCTGGGTCTGCAGAGGGAATGGCCACTGCTCTTCAGTATTTTGGAATCGCCTTGGAATCCAGCCAGAACTTTGTGGGCCACATTCTCTGCAAGAGTTATGATGGCAGCATGATCACTTCACATGTGTAACACTAGCAGTAACACTAGTGATGGGCCTTTAGTCGAAAGTACCTTTCAGACAGCTTTCTCAGGAAGGAAGTTCATTCTTAGGAGACTGAATACACAGTATGAGTTCTCATAGTTACTGATAAAAGTGATGCTGGGTTTCAATTTTTTATTTTTTTTTTTTATTCCAAAGAAAATTCCCTTTTAAGGGACTTACCTTCTCCTGTGGCAGCGAATCCACAAGCTCAAGACTGATGGAAGCGAGGAACTGCAGAGATGACAGACATAATTCACCTGCTAAAAAGGATCATGCTGGAGCTGGTAAGAACCACTGGCTGTACAGTCCAAATCTAATTCACTTAATCAAGTGTGAAGTACCTACAAAATTTTATTTTCTAGCATCTTAAACCACGCAAGGTCACAGAAGAGATCTGAAACAAACAGCTCAGAATGACACCAGTCCTTAAGTGGGCAAAAGACTCAAACAACCCAAGTATTGCTCCCCAGAGGTACTCTCATAAACAAGCAGAAAAAGAATATCCCATATCATCAAGCTATACTGCAGAATTAAAACAAATACAGTCAAGTCAGCACTTACATCTGTTGTGAACTGGAAAAAGAACCTCAATGTTGAAATTAAAGTACTTCTTACAGGAGTTGGTGTGAAATTCATTTGAACTCCGTTCTCCAAAGGCTAGGCTAGACTATACCCACAATCAGGACATAAGACAGCACTATCAGTCTTCTGTTTCTAGTTTCAGAATGACCGAAGGATCATTATAATCAATTCAGAAATTTAGAAACACCTTTCTAAATAAAGCCTGCTGTCCCAGTAGTCTCAGTAAATACAATCCTGTACTTAGGATAGGACACTGCTTTAAAGTAAGTGTGTATCTGTACAGGTAGACATGAGATAGAACTGGGTACAATTCAAGGGTAACACAAGGTATTTCTTCTCACTGTGGATTCCCAAATCCCCTCTCTATACAGAAAAAACACACCTGTATGTTGTCTGGCACAAAAGATAACTCTTTAGCATTAGCCACTCCCTCATCAATAAGAAAACAAACAAACAAAAGTAAACAACCCCAACCCACATCTTTACCTCTACTGCTGCTTCTCTGAATGCATGGTCAACATCAAGCTTGGAACTGTACTTGGGATATTATCAGTAAAATAGTACTTTCAGTGTTTCTACACGCACACAAAATTTTATAGGTAGTTGTTCTTGCCATCTTTATACACCTCTGAGGCCAAGCAAGACTTGATCTGCCAGCTTCAGAATTTGTTCTCTCTACATCTTTGCCACAGCTTCATCAGAAGTCACCACGACTACAAAACAGTTGACAGAGTTGGAACTTCGTACCTAGGTATCACTCTTGCACACAGTTCAACAAGTAAGAATGAATTTGTTTTCAATATCAGTTCAGTATGTCAGGCTGTGTAGTGCCTAAAATGACTGTATGAAAATTCACCAGGCACTGCACACAGCTTAAACATTAGAGCTCTCAAGATGCACATGTCCAACCACCAGCTATTCTCAACAATGGCACAGGGAAACACAGGGTCAACATCTATAAACATGCTTCTTTCTGAAAATAAGAACTCTGCATAGAAAGAATGTCTTCAAGAAGAATGAAGTTCTAAGTAAAAACTAAAGTTTTGCAATTCAAATGGCTGTCACCATAACAACAAACCTCCTCACAAACCTTTAAGAAACATTAACTTCAAAATGCCGTATGAAGTAGGATAGTAAATCTTCAGAAAAAGCATATATTATGCATATATACCCAAAGTTCTTGCATGACAAAAACAAGCTGCTGAATGATCTCTGTTATGAGTTTTTAGGTAGACATTATATGGAGTGGATGATATGAACGGGATGGAAGAGAGAAACCATACACACAATCCTGAACACAGGAAAACTTCAAGCATTTCTGACAGCTAGCGTATTTTAAATAATACATTTACATTAGAAACAGCTGAGTTTTAAAATAAAACCCCTAAATATCACTTATGTTCCTGTAATAAACAAACCTACAGCCAGAGTAGCACCCTCCTGCAAACAAACATAATTTTTGGCTGTATTTCTTTTATTCACAGTAATTCTCTCAATATTCCCTTACAAACAAAGGCTCTTCAGTCGAACACTATTAATTTTAAAGGAATGGTAAAGACAAATCATTTTCAAATATAGGTACTTATAAAAACATGAAGACAAGTTTTACCTAACACTACCAAGACCATAAATTCTCAATTGTTCGTAAGACTTTCTCACAGTGGTTCTGCAGAGCTGGATAGTAGCTGCAGTAGCAGCTATTCAGAATAAATCCCAAAACAATTAAGTGAGGAACAAGCTGTCCATGAGTTGTGGCCACAGTCAAGATCATCATCAGAAAAGAGTACTGATCTGATGCAAGGAAGCAGGGTAAAAGATGGTTAGGAGTAGGCACAGAAGATTCATTTGGGAGGTGAAAGAGTAAGAAGGCTGCACGCAGCTGACTGCAGCACTGGAATAAAATCAGAAGTAAGGAGAAGCCTTTTGTATAAGAACTTCTGTTCATACTTACTGAGAAATAAGAGACTTGTACAATCCCTACAAGACACTACGTTTAAAATGATATTCATATCCATACATTTATTCCAGAACTGCAAAATAAAGCTGTAAGCCAACAACCAGGTAACTATTAAATGGAATACAACGGCATCTCTTCACGCTTTTTCAAAGGTAAACAGAAATATCTATTAAATTGCAATGTTGCAGTAGTGCATCAAATTCTACAAAATCCAAAGATATCATATTCCGTTAAACAATTTCAACCCCTTTGAAAACCTTCATAAATATGCTTTGTAATCTGACACTTCCATTTTAATTAGTATTAATACTCCAAATTGAAATAACTAGAAGATGTTTCTAAAATAAAATAAACTCATATTGTTTCTTTTAGGTTTATTATTCAGTATTTTTAACCAATTCATTACTATGCATCCAACCACCAAAGTCCTTATTAAAAGAGATAGTAAACTTATGAGGTAGATCTGAAGGATGTGGATTGTCTCTGGTCTTTACACTGGTCCCAACGTATCCCAAAATGCATGATGAGAACTATACCTCAAGTATTATTATATGCAGTTGTACATGAATAGTTGGGCAAAATCTTGTGTCCCTACACACAGGACACAGCCAGATATCTACCAGTAAAAGTAGGCAAGCAATGGCCCTATTAACTCCCTTCCCAGCTGCTCAGTTAGTCAAAAGAACAGTAAAAAGAAGTTAAGATAACCTCTGACATTGAATGGAGGACAAGTACATTGCAATCACAGACTAGCACTAACAGAAGAACCACCATCTTAAAGACTGTCACTAACAGGTATGAAAACTACTACTTTGTGATGCATTAGTTTCCAAGAGGTAACTCCATTCAACTATGAACACATTACCAACAGAAGTGAGCCACTTGACAATACTTCAAGCATCCAGTACTCAAAACTCATGCTTTCTGCCATAGGTTAAACCCAGCTTCACATCTCCGTGCCACGTCTGCTAGTTTTTTAAACTCACTTATTTTAAACATCACTTTGTCATTTCCTAATTTCTGATCTATTAACCAGAGGAACTCTATAAGAAATGGAGTGAGGAAGGAAAAAAAAAAAAAAGGTAACGTGTGAACAACTAAAGGCAATTAAATGCAAGCTACTGCTTTGATTAACAGACATTTCAGAAGGGATAGAAGTCTTAACAAGGATAGAGTATTGAAAGAGTGTTTCCTGCTAAAAGAACTAATGTAAGCTCTATTAAGATAGCATCCCATCACACCTCTGTTTATTCTCATTATACACTGCAGATAAATAGCATCTGACAAACTCATAGGTGGAAAACCAAGACTTAGAAAAACACATCCATAGAATAGATGCAGGGGTTCTGCCATCTAGTGGCATTTAGAGCCTTAAACTATTGTTTCAATTGTCATTATTATTTATAACATTATTTTGAAGTGGAAGCATTTAACAGGAAAGAATGAAATACAGAATGAGGAATTATACTTACACTGAAAATACTAGCCACCAGGAATGAGAACAAGGCTGTGTACCACCAAATGTGATGAGTATCAGCTGAATCTTCTCTAGCTATCCAGATATTCACAATGCTTCTTCATCCCACCTCCAGCTCACAGAGATTCTCTTTGTCTTGTACTAAAGTGATTTTATCTTGTATAGCCCCCTTCAGAGTCAGCTGCCCAATTTCAGTGCTTCAAGGATTATAATATCTTCAAAATCTCCATCCACTTAACATAACCACTGGACACTAACAAACCTCAAAAGTTATCATGGCCAGGAAACAAAGGCAGATGCTGAGAGATAAAAATCAGCAGAATCATAAAATCTTCATTTGCTCATGAAATGTCAGAATTACAGTTTGTCAATAAATCACAGAATTGTAGGGGTTGGAAGGGACCTCTAGAGATCATTGAGTCCAACTCCCCTGGCAGAGCAGCTCCCTAGCCCAGGTTGCACAGGTAGGTGTCCAGGTGGGTCTTGAACGTCTCCAGAGAAGGAGACTCCATCACCTCTTTGTGCAGCCTGTGCCAGTGCTCCGTCACTGCACTGTGAAGAAGTTCCCACACATATTTGTGCAGGCCTCCCTATGCTGCAGCTTGTGGCCATTTCCCCTCATCCTATCACCACACACTTCTGAGAAGAGTCCAGCCTTGTCCCTTTGCTTCCCGCTCCTTAGATATTTATAGAAAAGTCTTTTCCCAAAGCTGAACAGACCCAGGATGCTCAGCTTTTCCTTATATGGGAGGTGTTCCACACCCTGTATCATCTTTGTAGCCCTCTGATGGACTCTTTCCAGGAGTTCCCTGTCTTTTTTACATTAAGGAGTCCAGAATTGGACACAATACTCCAGGTGAGGCCTCACCAGAGCAGAATAGAGAGGGAAGATCACCTCCCTTGACCCACTGGCCACACTCCTTTTAACGTGACCCAAGATGCCACTGGCCCTCTTGGCCACCAGGGCACACTGCTGGCTCGTGGCCAGCCTGTCATCCACCAGGACACCCAGGTCCCTCTCTTCGGAGCTCCTGTCCAGCAGGTCATCCCTCAGCCTACACAGAAAAGTTCTGTAAAGAACTTTTGCCAGCTCTATCAATATAAAGGATTTCCCTGACCAGTTCACAGCCTGGACAGTTATAAGAAGGCAGTAGAAACAGGGCCTCTGGAGCATAGGGGCAACAACTCTGCAAGGCAACGGGGTAGCGGGAATCTCCTTTTTTGTCAAGCCATACTCTCAAAAGCCCCCTTTCCCACTTAGGATTCAAAGCCAGAAGCATTTTAATGCCTAAACTAGGTCAGTCTTTGTTTACACAAAACACAAATGAGAAAGGAAGGATCACTTGTTCAGCTTATTCAGGATCAGTCCAAATCACCAGACTACAAAGCCCAGAGTTGTATATCACATCTTTTCCTCTTTGGGTTTGTTTTAAAAAACAAATCTTACCAAAGACATTCAGAGAACACACCTCACACACAGACACAACCAAGTAGCTATTAACTTGATTTTGTATCTAACAGATACGCTTCTCCAGAAGGAGGTTTGAGTCTGTACTTCAAAATTATCGCATAAATTTGCACTGCAGTCCCATAGATGCTTCAGGTTCCAGCTTCTTTTTCATGACTGAAAAACTGTTAGCACTTCTAGGCTACGTCTACTACAGATGCCTTAGTAAATAACACTGAGGTTCAAGCATTTTAATTTTAGCCCAGGAGAGAGGGAAAAGAAAGGAAAGATCACCAATTCACCAATACCATACATGTATAAGATATTCTTTGACGTTTTTCATTTATCTTCTCAAGTTTTTTCCCTCAAAGTCCATAGCAATCCCTCCACTCTCATCCAAGTTTCCTAGCAGTAACTTCTTAGGCAAGTATTACACACTCAACAGGGGGAAAAAAAAAAATAAAAAAAGGAATATCTGCCATGTGAGACTGCAAGTAAGTCACACTGCTGCAAAGTTATTGGTGATTTACAGATCTGTGTTAGATTTAATCTGAAAATGAAAGGCAGAAGTCTAAGTAAGTTTCACTTTTTACTCTGTATTCCATAGGTTTGAATTTCAGCTGTGTAAGGTCTCACAGTAAAACAAGCATGTAAAAACTACCATAGTGATGAAAAGCAGTACATGTGTACCTTGATGTGAAACCATGTTTGATCACTCAGTGATGAATTCTGTATCTTTATAGCTCCAATGCACACTAATTTCTGCTAGAAAGCAAAGCTCTCTCTCCCTCATCAACAAGCTAGCAGCTTTCACAGCAATATTCCGTAAGATTGAGAAGGAAAACAGAGATTGTTGGAATAAATGTGCTGGCAAGGCATTACTTTGCAAGCGTAGGACTGTGAGTAAAAGCCAAACTAAGATTCTTCTGTCTGCAGCTGCCTGAATCAAACCAATTACAACCCAGAAAGGGAGTCAGGCTTTCTTACAGTGAGCATTTCTGATATAGACTAAACACAGAAAAGTAATTACATTATTGAAACATCAGGATATCATTTAAAAGAAGCTGAGGATGAGCTCCAGTGAAGGTGCATCTTTAAAGTGAAAACTGAGATAATCTTGTGTTCACATCAGTACCAAGGATTTCTGACAAAGTATATCTGTAGTCTAAGGAGCTTCCAGAGCACAGCAATAAGGTACAGTCCCTTACGCAGGGACAATCCTCATATAGAAGTGTTAATAGAGAACATCTTCCTTCCCATTTCACATCCTGCCCCTCCCATTTATATTTCTTGGCTCACTTGGTCCTTTCAACTTGTTAGAAAGATGAGATGTATTTCCTTAATAACTACTCCAGAACTTCAGAAGGCTGCAAGAATCATGTTCAGTGACAGATGAGTGGCATTTAACTCCCAGCACTTCTGGAGCTCTGGCAGGCGAGTTCCAAGCTCAAGGCCTTCTACTCAGTAGGTCATCTTCACAATACAACAAAGCCCCAGTAGAATGCATGCAGTTACCCTGTCTGGAAGCCGAAGGCAATAGCTTACACAGAGGGCAGGTAAGGATTGGATGCTCAGAAAAAGACTAAAGTATATGCCCTAATGCTAGAGTAGATGTAGTAGCACAGAACACAAAACTTAAAAAAAGAAAATATTCATATCATAATTTTATTTTTTATGTCAGATGTGATCTATCCAAGTAAGGTGTTGCCACGCTGCCCACATTTCTAATTGTTGTTCTGTTAAGACAAGTGTGTTTAATGAGTCACTTTATTCTACAGTCAGTTCCTTATCCAATATTCTAGTATGATAGCCTATAGTCTAAATCAGATTATTGGGATTATTCTTTTTAATTAATGTTTGAAATAGTTTTCTTCAGAAGCATCCAGATTTGCTTTTCAAATTGTAGCTTTTTTTTTTTTTTTTAAAGTTGTAGAACCTTGAGTCTCATTTTCTAGGCTTTTAAAAATGTAAAGGAGATTAGGAACTCAGATTGCAAACCCTCATAAAACAATGGACACAAAAACTCAAAACAAAAAGATGAAACAGGATGCTTTTGGTAATACTTCGTCCCCTACTCACTTCCGCAACAACAACTGAAGAGAAAAAAGATCAGACCTATACACAAAAGCGTGCCAAAAAACTGGAAGCCCTAGCTCAGATGGCTAGAATGTTAGGCATTTCCTCTACTGCAGAGTATGTGACTGTATCTGCTAGCCAAAGGTCAAAAGCAGATTTAAGTTTCCAGGTTTACTTTTTTTATTTTTTAAAATCAAGAAAATGTTTTCTTTGCCTATTCTAAAATTATATGCCAATGCCAAACGTGATTCACATTTAACATACTAATTCATTCCTTTACACAAGTTGAGATTCTAGCATATGTATCTGACAAGTCATTTAAATCTCAGCACCATAAATTATGTAGATTGGTTCGTCTCTATGACAACAAATTTTACGTGTCTATAGAACAAAGTTGATCTACAAAAGTACTGGATGTTCCCTTTCTAGCAGGAGTTAAGAGTTAATGAAAGCTTTGTTTCTTCTGGACAGAAGGGTGGAATTTACCTCTGTAAACATAAGATGATGTAACATGATTCCAGATGAGCTATTTAATGCACATGTATGTTATTTCGTGAATGTTATTTCATGAATGAAGGAGGAAGTTTTCTTAGATTTAAGCAAGATTGCACGGCTGTGGTTTTTTGTGTTTTTTTTTTTTTTTTTTAAACTTACAACAAACAGGACACTTGAGAGAATCTAGAACAAAAGAAAGACCATGCACTGGGAGGGACAGAACAGAGTTATTACTCTTTTGTGCCGAGGTTAAGAAAGACTTTTTTTTTTTTTGAGATGCTCACTCAACCTCATGGGTCAGTGCTTCACTCAGAAATACACATATTTTCTCCAAGTATTTTTGCAAAAGATTCCTTTAGCGGTAACCAGGAGCACCGATGTGCACAAGATATATTCACAGTGTGTAGACAGATACTCCAGAATTTGGAGTGCAAATATTTCATTTATAAGTATCTATAGAGGGCATACATGTGCCATCTACACTAAGGTTCAGTTCATAAGGATACCAGGCTGAGCACCATTTCACTGCAATATCACAATGGAAAGGTACAAATGAACCTTAAAAGGCCCATTACAATTAAGTAATTTCCATACTCTTAATCACATGTTCGGACTTAGTCAATACAGTGAAATAAACCTATTGGCTAAGGCAAAAAAATCAAAAACAAAACCATCTTACAAGAAATGCCTATGATCCTATAAAAAAAATTGTGGGTTTTTTTTCCCTGTTTGATGGGGAAAGTATGTGCAATCAAGCAACACTTGCTCACACTGACCTAGAAGGGCACAGTAATGAGTAAACATGAGTGATAAGCTGAGAACAAAGCTTAATGCCTACATCGTCAGATCAGTCCGTCAGTGACAGTTTACAGCCAGTTAGATTGAAGCAGTCATGCCTACAGGGAAACTAGAAGTTGGTTTGCACCCCTCCTCCCCTCATCCCTTTCTAAAAGGAGGGAACTGATTATGGATTAGTCACATAGCATCAACTAATAACCCAGAAAAGAAAGGTTAGCAATGCAGAAGAAAATCCAAATTATTCTGTCCATCCCCACAGGCAGATGAGAGAAGTAGCTAGCCACAGATCAATAGGGATTCTGATAAGAGTTTTAATTGTTATAGTAGTAGAGCTCTTATCTGAAGATGCACCTCCATCAGAAAAATAATCATACCCAGGAATACAACGGCAGATTATTTAAAGTGAGCTGCAGTGTACGCCAAAACAGGCAAACCAACCAAGCAGGTGGTATGAGTGATCAAAAGCACAACTTTAAAATAAATCCACAAGAGCATCAAAACTGAGAATTGCTTTTTTGTTGTTGTTGTTGTTCGTTACTTCTGCTCTGTCTGGATATAAGCTAACGCTTCTTCCCCTGCTGATCAGCACCCTGCTGAAGGCAGAGATAAGAGGAACTTCAGCTGGATGATTGCAAAGGAGGAGGTCAGCTAGAGTCCAGAAATGTGATCAGCAACAGATAAACCTTGCCTGCATTTACCAACACAGATAAACAACAGTGAGAAGGCAAGTCTAGTTCCACATCAAATAAAGTGGCACACAGAACACCCTAAATATTATTAAAGTTAAAAACAACAAACAAAACAAACAAACAACAACAAAAGAAAAACACAACAAAAACATTTTGATAGGGAAATAATTTCACTTTTCTTTTTCTATTAATATCAGAATTATTAATCCTTTTGATTTCTTACAGAGCAAGACGTTCACATTCACATACTATTTGGTAGAGACATCTACTACTGTATTAATTAGCAAGTGCTTTTATATATGGGGGAAGAAATGTTTCATCTTCAAGCACTAAATACACAAAAACAGGCTCACACTTTTGAAATGTTAAAGTTGAAAAGCATTCACTAAGTTCTCAAGCATCTTGAAAATTGTGCAGCTGGAACAGCTACATGAATATCCTTACTCTGCTTAGTTGCTGGGAAAATACAGCCTTAATAACCATCCTCTGTCTGTGGAACATTCTGAGATAGAGGAAATGGAAGTCTTCCAGATACACTACCTTTTCCTCTTTCCCCTTCTGCAAGGGGTTATTCAACTTTGCTGAAATATTTCCAGAAATGAACTAGTTCTCAGTGTCTTGCTTAGACTCTAGTCTCCATCCACACATTTTATAACAGACAGTTTTACTGGTATATTTTGATCTATTGCACATTGAAGTCTGTTTCACGCTGCAGAAGCTGCATAATACTGATTTTTTAATTATTATTATTTCTTCTTTCATTAGAACAGTTTGTGAAATAACAAAAGGTTTGAATTTAGAGTCAGAATTGAAATAGTTTGTCACTATGTTAGCACAGAAGTTCAGAAGTTACACACATTCATATAAAGCACTTTAAGAAAAAAGAAAAAAAGGAAAAGGACAACCATGAAGTCTACTGGAGGTGATCAAACAAAAAAGCCATTACTATTTAATTGAGAATCGCTTATTACTTACAGTAACATAGCCACTATCATATTGACCAGTCACTGATACCACAAGCACTGGATATGCTCATCTGACACTTGCTTATCTCTGTTGGTATCAACAGACCATATATCCAAAAGATTTGCACTATCAGAGCAGGACCTATGACCAGCACACCAAGTGCCATGGGAATAAGCGTGCTTATTCCTGTGCTTACCTGCTACATTTTCACTCTATTCCCCAACTTTAACAGAAATTAAGGTCAAGGATTCATTAATACGTATAGCTTGCCACTACAGTTAATATGGAAGTTCTGTGGCACAGCCTACTTGCCAACATGGGAAGGAATGTTTAAAAGACACTGAAAGCAAGATCTGTCCTTTTTCTCCCCCTATACAGGGTTCAGGTTCAATGTATTTCATCCTATTTGGCTTCAGATGAAAGCAGGTAAGCATCTGAAACAGAAAAGAGCAAGATAGGTACTGCTCTGTCTCTAGGAACAGTGCTTTGATCTTAGATTGCTAGCTTTGTAGGATGCAGTTGTCATACAGTCTTAGGCCACAATCTCCATTAATTTTATTCTTCTATTCACGATAATAATGTAAACTGCAAGACTGAAGGAAACTTAAATGTAACATACTAATGGTCTGGTACCTTTTCCTTGAATTTTACATATTCAAGGGATTTGGATGTAAAGGAAGAAAAGGCAATGGTAGCATCTCTACAGTAACACACATGAGCAAGCCTAGCACAGAAGGAAAATAAAATCAATTCCCAGAAACAACATATTTACATTACAATTTACATTTACACTAAGCCATTTCCATGATGCTAACGCCCCTATGTTTTTGTTTTGTTTTGTTTTTAAATAAGCTGCCCAGTTTAGGATTGTTTCTTCAGTCTTCTTTCTTAAGAATTTCTGCAATACAGTTTTTCCTCATCACTAAACACAGTGTTATCCAAAATTGGGCTTCATTAAGTTACAAGTATTCAGAAAAATACAGAAATATGAAATACAGTTTCTGCTTTCAATGTGTCTGTGAATATTCCGGACTTTAAGGACTTCCAGGAATTCTTAATGTTAATTCAAATTTTCACAGAGCAGATATTCACTATGTGAGAAGTCAATAAAAAACAGGACAAAAAAATAAATCAGCAAACTAGAAGATCATGCTTGATCTGGAAACAGTTCTCTGAAGAGTCAGAATCAAGAAAAGTGAAGTTCTGTGAATTTAACACTCTTCAGTTATATGGTTATCGTAATTCACTGCTATATGTCTCACTTTCATAAGATCCTTCATGAGTTAGATTTTACTTCTTTCCCCCATCAAGTTCCCATCCTCCTCCAGGGGGAAAGGAGACAATTTGTCAGTATTCTTAATTTGCATTATTTACATATCAAATACTTATTCCTTCTGCATCCACACATTCGGAGGAAGAAAAATAAAAGCTATGGTGCTATTTTCCTTTATATTTTACTACAAATTTTGCCTTTGGATGTGTTTACTTGGCTCTCATGAGCACATTCAAAGGTAAAATTTGGACCTTCGCCACAATCACATTCCTTATTGCTAATACATGCCAACCTTCAAAGTTCAGTTATTTGAGTAAAAACATACATTAATTGCTATGCAAGAGGAGTGGAGAGTATACCAGATTAAACACTTCTGAAAGTATTTCACTCCCCTCAATGCCTGATAGTTCAGCAGAAAGCCGGATTCACTCCATTCTAACCTTTAAAAGGTAACCATCAGCTATTAAGATAGAAGTGAAGTTTAACACAAAATCAGACTTAAGAAACAAACAAGCATTTAGAATAAAATTAGCTTCTCATATTTGTTATTCCAAGACTGGTCTGACAGGTATTGCAGCATTTGCCAGTATAAAGTTATTCAGTTACATGCAAAAAAATAATGGAATGCAAGGACTATTTTGCAATGAACAAGCTTAAAAGACACCAGCAACTTAAAAGATTTCTCCTTTCACCTATGAAGGACAGCAGTGAATGGCTCAGGAAGGTACAAGCCAAGTGACTGAGAAGAAACTGTTTTAAAGTAAGAGTTTCAGTAATAATATCAGAAGATCTTGCAGAGATGCAAGAGAAGGTATTTACTTACTAAAAACATTAATCACATTTTTCATCAGACCACACAAGCTTTATCCAGCATACAGTTTGAAAAAAGTTCAAGTTAATGTTGACATAACTTTAAAAAAAAATCACCACCTTTGCTAACACAAGTGATGTTTATGCCTTCTAGTACTCAACAGCACCTTTGTGTTTGGGTACTAGCATGACAAACACTGCAGTCAAACAATTTTAAAGAAGCAGGCTAGCACTGGGAATTTCTCCATCTTTGAGGTAACGGGCAGACTGATATCTTCAGTAAACCCAGTTGAAGAGATCTGAGCCTGAAGCATCACACAATTATTGCAAGACTAAATGCCTTCCATCCATTATTTTGGTCCCCCTGCACTTCCCAGAGGAAGAGGTAATAGCTACTTCAGAAGCAAACATTTTATAGAGAGCAAGAATTGCCACCATTTCCTCTGATGAGGGCACATTCCCTTTCCATGGCCTGCTCACCGGAACGCAGATCCTGAACTGCTTGTGGTAGAAGAGGAACAGGCTCAAGAATATCCTCAGGTTTCTGTTTTTTATAGCTTGCCTAGACTATTTAAAATCCTGCCAGAACTTGGCACAAAGTCTTAGAAATTACTGAGACCAGATCACTTCGGGTAGTGACTTTCTAAGTGGCTCTTCATATGCTCAAGACAAACTTTCAAGAGAATTTTAACAGTGCTACAATTCAAGCTTTTAATGCTGCAACATATACAAATACCCTGCAACTGTGTCTTGAAGAATAAAATTATCACCTCTTTCACTCTTCACCCACAATCCTCAGTCTCTCACATAAAACCTAGAGAACTGACTCTTCTGCACTACTGCCTACAATTAAATTTTAGCACACTGTGGCTGCAAGTACATGTAGATGCAATTTATTAGACTTCTGCCTGTGACTCAGCTGACAGACAGCACCTCAGTACTTTCCATCCTCCAGCCATATTATTCACAGTCCACTTTAATGGTCCTCATTCAATTGAAATGCCATCATTAGCATTCTCCTGAATAGAAACAAGACATGTACATTCAAGAACACAGGATTTCCTGAACCATACCAGAGCAGGCACTAGTCAAGACAATAACCATCAAAAATAAATAAATAAATAGAGAAAAAAACTCACAAATAATAAAGCAAGGAAAAGCACCACACAACATGGATCTATTATTTAGTTATGTGATAGCTTTTCCAGACATCTCCTTTCCAGCTCAAAATGTGTGGATTTCCTCATAATAGAATAGTTCATGACCTCTATCAAACCTTTCATATTAAAGGTCTCTGACCATCCACACAAAGAAGAAGGTACACTTTAAGTCTGGTAATAGGGCTGGGAGACCTCTGTGGCACAAATGTACTTTCCACTACATGTTACTTGAATAGAGAGTATCAAGTCTTCAAACAGTTGCAGAGTATGTCTACACTAAGAGATCAGTTAGAAATTATCTATCAAGTTCTATGACAAAACCAATTCTTTCAGACTTATTCAATCCTACTGTATACCAGAAGAAAAAACAAAAAAACAAAACAAAACAAAAAAACAAGAAAAACCCACCCAGAAACAAAAACCAAAGGCACAGAGCGGGTACAGCTTTCTTTAGTACCTCTATTATTAAGAACCTACAGTATCCTTTCAGGATGTTCTTGCACCTACAGAAGTTACATACATATCTGGAGAAATGATCCTTTAATGCAGGACAGAGCAAGTCCTGGGGACACAGAATGAAGAACACTGCTTTCTGGCCCTGTCAGTAACATTAAGCAACATGAGGTTGAAGCCCATGCAGCCTAACTTCGGGGAAGGACAGACACAAAAATCACATCAGTCAAGCATGACAACTTGGAGGGAGTTGAGGAGCAAGCTGTATGAAATAGGTAGGCAAGGAAAAAGAAAAGGTAGGGCAAGGTGAAGGCAGAAGAAAATAAGGAGCCTGGGAAAGTGGACAAACACAAGCTGATCTTATGTAAAGCAAATGAAAAAACTTTGAGTTAGTTGAGTAAGCAAGATATAACTGACAAACTGACAGCAAGCACAGAAGAGAAGACCACAATACCTAAAAATCCTAAGTACAAGACAAAATTAGAAATATTAAAATGACAAAGGGGACACTTGAATGGAAGAGTGCAAATACAAAAAAAAGGAAATCAAAGTACATGGTAGAGTCCTGACTTCTAGCACATACCTCTTCACATCTGGAAATGGGACTCCTGATTTTGGCTCACTGTTTGTTAGCTGACAATAATTATGAAATTGATTCATCATCTGCTTGTAGATTTGGATTTTGACTAACTGTACAGGTTGACAGAACTGACAAATACAACTAATGGCATGCTGGCCTCAGCACCTCCAATGCATAGATCTACATACATATGGTGCCATTGGAACAGCCTAACTTCACCCTTCATTTTTTTCTTTCAAAAAATAACAAAATAAAGACAAAAAGGCAGATTAAAAAAATCCACACAACTAATATCAGTAAGAACAAGAAACTGCACACCACTGGTTAAGAACAAGAAACTGCACACCACTGGTCACTGTGATGCCCTTATATCAGCTGCTCAGGACGCTGAAAGAAGGGCTCTCTATTAAACAAATTAAAGAAATTTGTACAGTCCAAAATATAAAGTGCACAGTTTAATGAATTAATACATTAGATTTATGCAGTTTTTTGAAGCAGAATTTATGTAGATAGGATGTATAACACAAGCCATTCTTAACTGCTTAGGTAACTATCCTCAACACAGCAGAAAGAACATGGAAGCAGCTAGTTTCTACTTCTTGCACTTCTGTGAGTTTTCTTCAGGAACTGTGATTATGGTATATCCATCATTCAAGTACTCGGCTTGTGAGTTTTTAATCACACTATCACACACTTTTTTTCTGTTTTTTTTTTTTTGTATACTTTGAGTTTCAAGAAAATCTTAGTTGGACTTATTTAACAGATCTTACAAATTATCCATTTTTACATGATCCTACAGTTTAAAGCTCAGCTTGCCTTGAAAGAACTGAGGTTTCTCAATTTTAACATGCTCAGGCCTCTCAGATTTGCACACTACTTGAACCACATTTCAGGCTGACCTTCCAAATGGTTGAATTTTTAGACCATGAACTTCGAAAGCTTGAAATGCTCAAACAACAAATACTGTCCTTTCCGTTAGCTTGCAAACAACACAAAGCATACATTTAATCACCAAAGCATCCATAAACAGTAAGCATTAAATTTCCAATTGTAGCATAAGAATCCTACTCCCATGGTCACTACTTAGTACCTCCTTGTTGCACATATCTGGAGAAAAAGGATAATACACGTGTAGAACACAGTAAGCAGATTTGACTGATTATGACTGTCACATGCAGACTAATTAATGCTATACTTTGCAGGAAAAAACAAAAAACCAAACAACCACGAAGTAGATAAGTTAGTGTCAAGGCATAGAAAAAGGTCATCTTCCTTTCCAAATAACGTTAGTTGGAGTGAAAATATAGTTTAAAATAGTAGTTAAATAAAGCAAACTACCATGTTTGAAACAGTATGTTTTGCCACCGTGGAAACTAAATTTCCAGAGGGCTTCAATTAAGTTTATCTAAGAAAATGAAAAGAATCTGAAATGTGAAAAGCAAGTTAAAATCAGTAGCCTCTCTTTTTATTTTTGTCCCACAACTGACTGTTTGCTGTACCACTAACATTTGTATCTTCCAGATTTATTTTTGCAAGAAGGAAAGTATTATTTCTACACAAATATACCCATTGGAATTTCCTTTCCTTCACAGTCCTATTATTAATACTTTCTGAGTGATCATTTCTGCACATCTACTGAAGGATATGTATGAATTTAACTTAAAGCAATTCCCAGTGAACGGAATTTGACGGTGAGCATGCAAATGTAAATTCACCTTCTTATGAAAAACTGGACTGTTACAGCAATAAAGTTATACCTGCAAGATTTTTGGGGGTACTGCAGCACACTTGCCAACCCCATCACTCTTTTTAGAAATGAGAAAATAGCTAAAACAAGAGGTTTCTGAAGGCAAGTTACTCAAAGAATCAACCTGCTTTTGCTATGCCAATTCACCAAATAAATCAATTTCTTCGCAGTCTACAAAAAGGAAAAAGACATCCCCAAAAGATTCTCTTAGCAAGTTAAACACACAATGAGTTGTTAACCTAGCAAACATTCTGATGAACAACTACAAAATTAATCACACACTGACAAGCAAAAAGGGAACCAGCCAGTAAGGTTACTTAAGAGCACATACATGCTACTGCCCACTACTTCAGCAAGAACGGAAGGTCTTCTCTTTCTCTACAAAAACAATCCAAATGCCACTAACCAACCAAACAAACCACAAAGCACTGGTACCCCCACTTCAGGGATCAACACCTTAAGCGATGATAATGAACATGTTTCTGCCAGCTACACTTTTCTTACAAGATCTCCCTGTCACAGAAGGACCACCATGACATCAGATTACACTCTCTTAAGAGAAGATAGCAACTTTAAATATGGTTAGTATCCGTATAAATACATTTACTTTTGCACGTGATATTAAACATTGCTTTAAAAACAGACTAACTAAGCAGGTTCATTCCACCTGTCATCTTTTGCACATCCCCAGCCACACTGGGAAATAAACAGTAATTACAGTGTTACAGAAAGGACCTGAGATCAAGCTTTGGACATCTGCTCAAAACAATCCTAAAAACACATCGCATGACTTGTAATACAACTGAGTATATCTCAGTCATCTCATTTTCAGCTCAACAACAATCAAGTTTGCGTACAGAAGCATATATACACGTGACCTAATACAACTCAAATCAAAGGACCATGAAACTGAAAAGTACTAGCAATAAAGTAACGCTGCATTATGTAATTGTAAGGAAAATAGCAATTCATGCATACACAAAAGATACAACTATAATCAACAACTTCTACTACTTGTTTTATATGTTTGCTAATAAGATCCCCTGTGCTTATTCATCAGTGCTTCTAAAAAGAACTTTCCCATGCTGTCTAGTAGCCAAAAATCCAGAGAAGTAGCTACCAGAAACCATACACTCATGTACAGAATGTCCACAGGTTTAAAAATTGAAACCATCATAACACACTTAAAGCACAAATAATTAGTTTCTTCATTCTTAAATTTAAGCATTTGGAAGACCGAGATAACTACATTGTCTCTCCTTCCTTAAAGCAAATAATTGCCTTCTGAAAAGTAGAAAGCCACAGGCAACTGAAACTACTAAAGTCATCCTAAAAAAAGAATACTAACCTGATCCCAGCTTTCAGTCAAACACATAGAACAATCAACTCAATTACTGATGACAACTGCTTACCTTCAATCCTTTTCAAGGCTGACAGGCAAATATCCCGACTTGGAAATTCGAATGGATTATTACAGGTCCGAATAGTGTCACATTCACATTTCCCATTGATTATGTTACAACCTGTTATAAGGTTTTCATTGCATGGCTCAAATCCAAGGAGCTGATCATCATCCCAGTTTTCATCTAAAATAAACAAGTAGAGAAACTCGTTATTGATTTCAGTTATGAATTCAGCTGCTCTGGGGTTGGGTACAATTTATTTCAAATTTAACACTGAGCTAAACAAAATAGACTCCAGAAGAATGAATTAATCTAAACACTGACACTTGCAAAATATTATGTACCACAGCTGTTCTACTGCCCATTTTACCCCAGTTAGTGGCATTGATTACTTTGATCTTTATGAAAAACTATCATATCTTGGGGAAAAAGCATAGTTGTAGTACAAATGAATGCTATTCTATACAAAATAACTTCTACAGATACTTGAAGTTATATTTATCGTGGAAGTGAGAATGCTGGAGAGAAACTGCAGTGGTTAGAGAAGTTAAAACTAAGTTAGAAAGCAAGTATAATTACACATTTTAAAAATACATTATACAGAATTCACTCCAAAGAGATGACTTCTTCAGTGCCAGGCATTTGATTTTGTAATGTGACCAAAAGCAAGTTTCCCAGCATCCCTAAACAGGCATTATCATTCCAGGAGAATTGCTCAAGCACATTATGCTCCTTGCAGTCAAACGAAAAGGAGAGTGCTGCAGGGCTAGAATCACTTAACATAACCAGTGGACTCTGACAAATATAAAAAGTTATCGTGGCCAGGAAATACAGAAAGGCAGATGCTGAGAGACAAAAATCAGCAGAATCACAAAATCTTCATTTGCCCATGAAAAGTCAGAATTACAGTTTGTCAATAAATCACAGAACCACAGAATTGTAGGGGTTGGAAGGGACCTCTAGAGATCATTGAGTCCAATCCCCTGCCAAAGCAGCTCCCTAGCCCAGGTTGCATAGGTAGGCGTCCAGACGGGTCTTGAATATCTCCTGAGAAGGAGACTCCACCACCTCTCTGTGCAGCCTGTGCCAGTGCTCCATCACCCTCGCTGTGAAGAGGATCCCACACACATTTGTGCAGACCCTCCTATGCATCAGCTTGTGACTATTTCCCCTTTCCTATAACCACGCACTGCTGAGAACAGCCAGCTTCATCCTATACCTCAGATATTTATAGAGAAGACCTGATCCATGTCTGAGTCTTCTTTTCTCAAAGAAAACTCAGCCTTTCCTCATAAGAGAATTGCCTTTCTCACCCTCTGTGGCCCTCTGATGGACTCTTTCGAGGTCCCTGTCTTTCTTGTACTGGGGAGCACAGAACTGTACACAATACTCCAGGTGAGGCCTCACCAGGGCAGAGTAGAGAGGGAGGATCACCAACTTTGACCTGCTGGCCACACACTTTTTAATGTGCTCCAGAATCCCATTGGCCCTCTTGGCCACCAGGGCACACTGCTGGCTCAAGGCCAGCCTGTCACCCATCAGGACCCTCAGAATGTCTCTGTTCACAGTATATCTGTTAATTCTCATGTTTCTATTGTGTAACTGTACATTACTTCCCTGGTTTCATGCAATGAGAATACTTTCCCTCATCCAAAACAAAAAACAGAAAAGCTCAGTTTATCCAAAATTTTGCAATGACTGCCAGTTCTAAATCTCAGCTTCCTTGGATCAATGGCACATAGAGCAGTTTCCGACAGACTAAAAAACTTAAGCAACACATATACTTCTCAGCATGAGGTATTTTTATCTGTTGCATACTAGAACACTTTTCAACCTGGCCAGTCTACCAAATCCAGTACCATAAAATAGTTATAAATCAGATACATTCCAGAGTTCTGACGGAATTAGCTGATGTAGTCACCAAGCCACTCTCAACGATATTTGAAAAGTCATGGCAATCAGGTGAATTCCCTGGTGACTGAAAAAAAAGAAACATCACATCCATTTTTAAAAAGGGTGAAAAGAGTAATCTCAGGAACTACCGACCTGTCAGTTTCACCTCTGTGCCGGGGAATATCATGGAGCAGGTCCTCCTGGAATCTATGCTAAGATACATGGATGGCAGGGAGGTGATATGGGAGAACCAGCACGGCTTCACCAAGGGTAAATCCTTTTTGACCAACTATGTGGCTTTGTATGATGGTGTAACTGCAAGAGAAGAGCCACTGATGTAATCTATCCTGACTGCAGTGAGGCCTCTGACAAAGTACCCCACAACATCTTTCTCTCCAAAAAGGAAAGACACGGATTTGACGAGTGGACTGTCTGATGGATGAAGAACTGCCTGCAGGACCAGGTCCAGAGAGCAGTGGTCAGTGGCTCTGTGTCTGGATGGAGATTGTTGACGAGCGGCATCCCCAAGGGGTCAGCACCAGGGCAAATACTCTTTAATACATTCATCAATTACACTGACAGTGTGATCAAGTGCACCCTCAGCAGGTTTGCTGAGGACGCCAAGCTGTGGGGCGCAGTCAACACCAGAGGGCCACAGTGCCATCCAGAGGGACCTAGACAGGNGTACAGGTTGACAGAACTGACAAATACAACTAATGGCATGCTGGCCTCAGCACCTCCAATGCATAGATCTACATACATATGGTGCCATTGGAACAGCCTAACTTCACCCTTCATTTTTTCTTTCAAAAAATAACAAAATAAAGACAAAAAGGCAGATTAAAAAAATCCACACAACTAATATCAGTAAGAACAAGAAACTGCACACCACTGGTTAAGAACAAGAAACTGCACACCACTGGTCACTGTGATGCCCTTATATCAGCTGCTCAGGACGCTGAAAGAAGGGCTCTCTATTAAACAAATTAAAGAAATTTGTACAGTCCAAAATATAAAGTGCACAGTTTAATGAATTAATACATTAGATTTATGCAGTTTTTTGAAGCAGAATTTATGTAGATAGGATGTATAACACAAGCCATTCTTAACTGCTTAGGTAACTATCCTCAACACAGCAGAAAGAACATGGAAGCAGCTAGTTTCTACTTCTTGCACTTCTGTGAGTTTTCTTCAGGAACTGTGATTATGGTATATCCATCATTCAAGTACTCGGCTTGTGAGTTTTTAATCACACTATCACACACTTTTTTTCTGTTTTTTTTGTATACTTTGAGTTTCAAGAAAATCTTAGTTGGACTTATTTAACAGATCTTACAAATTATCCATTTTTACATGATCCTACAGTTTAAAGCTCAGCTTGCCTTGAAAGAACTGAGGTTTCTCAATTTTAACATGCTCAGGCCTCTCAGATTTGCACACTACTTGAACCACATTTCAGGCTGACCTTCCAAATGGTTGAATTTTTAGACCATGAACTTCGAAAGCTTGAAATGCTCAAACAACAAATACTGTCCTTTCCGTTAGCTTGCAAACAACACAAAGCATACATTTAATCACCAAAGCATCCATAAACAGTAAGCATTAAATTTCCAATTGTAGCATAAGAATCCTACTCCCATGGTCACTACTTAGTACCTCCTTGTTGCACATATCTGGAGAAAAAGGATAATACACGTGTAGAACACAGTAAGCAGATTTGACTGATTATGACTGTCACATGCAGACTAATTAATGCTATACTTTGCAGGAAAAAACAAAAAACCAAACAACCACGAAGTAGATAAGTTAGTGTCAAGGCATAGAAAAAGGTCATCTTCCTTTCCAAATAACGTTAGTTGGAGTGAAAATATAGTTTAAAATAGTAGTTAAATAAAGCAAACTACCATGTTTGAAACAGTATGTTTTGCCACCGTGGAAACTAAATTTCCAGAGGGCTTCAATTAAGTTTATCTAAGAAAATGAAAAGAATCTGAAATGTGAAAAGCAAGTTAAAATCAGTAGCCTCTCTTTTTATTTTTGTCCCACAACTGACTGTTTGCTGTACCACTAACATTTGTATCTTCCAGATTTATTTTTGCAAGAAGGAAAGTATTATTTCTACACAAATATACCCATTGGAATTTCCTTTCCTTCACAGTCCTATTATTAATACTTTCTGAGTGATCATTTCTGCACATCTACTGAAGGATATGTATGAATTTAACTTAAAGCAATTCCCAGTGAACGGAATTTGACGGTGAGCATGCAAATGTAAATTCACCTTCTTATGAAAAACTGGACTGTTACAGCAATAAAGTTATACCTGCAAGATTTTTGGGGGTACTGCAGCACACTTGCCAACCCCATCACTCTTTTTAGAAATGAGAAAATAGCTAAAACAAGAGGTTTCTGAAGGCAAGTTACTCAAAGAATCAACCTGCTTTTGCTATGCCAATTCACCAAATAAATCAATTTCTTCGCAGTCTACAAAAAGGAAAAAGACATCCCCAAAAGATTCTCTTAGCAAGTTAAACACACAATGAGTTGTTAACCTAGCAAACATTCTGATGAACAACTACAAAATTAATCACACACTGACAAGCAAAAAGGGAACCAGCCAGTAAGGTTACTTAAGAGCACATACATGCTACTGCCCACTACTTCAGCAAGAACGGAAGGTCTTCTCTTTCTCTACAAAAACAATCCAAATGCCACTAACCAAACAAACAAACCGCAAAGCACTGGTACCCCCACTTCAGGGATCAACACCTTAAGCGATGATAATGAACATGTTTCTGCCAGCTACACTTTTCTTACAAGATCTCCCTGTCACAGAAGGACCACCATGACATCAGATTACACTCTCTTAAGAGAAGATAGCAACTTTAAATATGGTTAGTATCCGTATAAATACATTTACTTTTGCACGTGATATTAAACATTGCTTTAAAAACAGACTAACTAAGCAGGTTCATTCCACCTGTCATCTTTTGCACATCCCCAGCCACACTGGGAAATAAACAGTAATTACAGTGTTACAGAAAGGACCTGAGATCAAGCTTTGGACATCTGCTCAAAACAATCCTAAAAACACATCGCATGACTTGTAATACAACTGAGTATATCTCAGTCATCTCATTTTCAGCTCAACAACAATCAAGTTTGCGTACAGAAGCATATATACACGTGACCTAATACAACTCAAATCAAAGGACCATGAAACTGAAAAGTACTAGCAATAAAGTAACGCTGCATTATGTAATTGTAAGGAAAATAGCAATTCATGCATACACAAAAGATACAACTATAATCAACAACTTCTACTACTTGTTTTATATGTTTGCTAATAAGATCCCCTGTGCTTATTCATCAGTGCTTCTAAAAAGAACTTTCCCATGCTGTCTAGTAGCCAAAAATCCAGAGAAGTAGCTACCAGAAACCATACACTCATGTACAGAATGTCCACAGGTTTAAAAATTGAAACCATCATAACACACTTAAAGCACAAATAATTAGTTTCTTCATTCTTAAATTTAAGCATTTGGAAGACCGAGATAACTACATTGTCTCTCCTTCCTTAAAGCAAATAATTGCCTTCTGAAAAGTAGAAAGCCACAGGCAACTGAAACTACTAAAGTCATCCTAAAAAAAGAATACTAACCTGATCCCAGCTTTCAGTCAAACACATAGAACAATCAACTCAATTACTGATGACAACTGCTTACCTTCAATCCTTTTCAAGGCTGACAGGCAAATATCCCGACTTGGAAATTCGAATGGATTATTACAGGTCCGAATAGTGTCACATTCACATTTCCCATTGATTATGTTACAACCTGTTATAAGGTTTTCATTGCATGGCTCAAATCCAAGGAGCTGATCATCATCCCAGTTTTCATCTAAAATAAACAAGTAGAGAAACTCGTTATTGATTTCAGTTATGAATTCAGCTGCTCTGGGGTTGGGTACAATTTATTTCAAATTTAACACTGAGCTAAACAAAATAGACTCCAGAAGAATGAATTAATCTAAACACTGACACTTGCAAAATATTATGTACCACAGCTGTTCTACTGCCCATTTTACCCCAGTTAGTGGCATTGATTACTTTGATCTTTATGAAAAACTATCATATCTTGGGGAAAAAGCATAGTTGTAGTACAAATGAATGCTATTCTATACAAAATAACTTCTACAGATACTTGAAGTTATATTTATCGTGGAAGTGAGAATGCTGGAGAGAAACTGCAGTGGTTAGAGAAGTTAAAACTAAGTTAGAAAGCAAGTATAATTACACATTTTAAAAATACATTATACAGAATTCACTCCAAAGAGATGACTTCTTCAGTGCCAGGCATTTGATTTTGTAATGTGACCAAAAGCAAGTTTCCCAGCATCCCTAAACAGGTATTATCATTCCAGGAGAATTGCTCAAGCACATTATGCTCCTTGCAGTCAAACGAAAAGGAGAGTGCTGCAGGGCTAGAATCACTTAACATAACCAGTGGACTCTGACAAATATAAAAAGTTATCGTGGCCAGGAAATACAGAAAGGCAGATGCTGAGAGACAAAAATCAGCAGAATCACAAAATCTTCATTTGCCCATGAAAAGTCAGAATTACAGTTTGTCAATAAATCACAGAACCACAGAATTGTAGGGGTTGGAAGGGACCTCTAGAGATCATTGAGTCCAATCCCCTGCCAAAGCAGCTCCCTAGCCCAGGTTGCATAGGTAGGCGTCCAGACGGGTCTTGAATATCTCCTGAGAAGGAGACTCCACCACCTCTCTGTGCAGCCTGTGCCAGTGCTCCATCACCCTCGCTGTGAAGAGGATCCCACACACATTTGTGCAGAACCTCCTATGCATCAGCTTGTGACTATTTCCCCTTTCCTATAACCACGCACTGCTGAGAACAGCCAGCTTCATCCTATACCTCAGATATTTATAGAGAAGACCTGATCCATGTCTGAGTCTTCTTTTCTCAAAGAAAACTCAGCCTTTCCTCATAAGAGAATTGCCTTTCTCACCCTCTGTGGCCCTCTGATGGACTCTTTCGAGGTCCCTGTCTTTCTTGTACTGGGGAGCACAGAACTGTACACAATACTCCAGGTGAGGCCTCACCAGGGCAGAGTAGAGAGGGAGGATCACCAACTTTGACCTGCTGGCCACACACTTTTTAATGTGCTCCAGAATCCCATTGGCCCTCTTGGCCACCAGGGCACACTGCTGGCTCAAGGCCAGCCTGTCACCCATCAGGACCCTCAGAATGTCTCTGTTCACAGTATATCTGTTAATTCTCATGTTTCTATTGTGTAACTGTACATTACTTCCCTGGTTTCATGCAATGAGAATACTTTCCCTCATCCAAAACAAAAAACAGAAAAGCTCAGTTTATCCAAAATTTTGCAATGACTGCCAGTTCTAAATCTCAGCTTCCTTGGATCAATGGCACATAGAGCAGTTTCCGACAGACTAAAAAACTTAAGCAACACATATACTTCTCAGCATGAGGTATTTTTATCTGTTGCATACTAGAACACTTTTCAACCTGGCCAGTCTACCAAATCCAGTACCATAAAATAGTTATAAATCAGATACATTCCAGAGTTCTGACGGAATTAGCTGATGTAGTCACCAAGCCACTCTCAACGATATTTGAAAAGTCATGGCAATCAGGTGAATTCCCTGGTGACTGGAAAAAAAGAAACATCACATCCATTTTTAAAAAGGGTGAAAAGAATAATCTCAGGAACTACCGACCTGTCAGTTTCACCTCTGTGCCGGGGAATATCATGGAGCAGGTCCTCCTGGAATCTATGCTAAGATACATGGATGGCAGGGAGGTGATATGGGAGAACCAGCACGGCTTCACCAAGGGTAAATCCTTTTTGACCAACTATGTGGCTTTGTATGATGGTGTAACTGCAAGAGAAGAGCCACTGATGTAATCTATCCTGACTGCAGTGAGGCCTCTGACAAAGTACCCCACAACATCTTTCTCTCCAAAAAGGAAAGACACGGATTTGACGAGTGGACTGTCTGATGGATGAAGAACTGCCTGCAGGACCAGGTCCAGAGAGCAGTGGTCAGTGGCTCTGTGTCTGGATGGAGATTGTTGACGAGCGGCATCCCCAAGGGGTCAGCACCAGGGCAAATACTCTTTAATACATTCATCAATTACACTGACAGTGTGATCAAGTGCACCCTCAGCAGGTTTGCTGAGGACGCCAAGCTGTGGGGCGCAGTCAACACCAGAGGGCCACAGTGCCATCCAGAGGGACCTAGACAGGCTGTGGGAACAAGTGAATCTCATGAGGTTCGGCAAACCTAAATGCAAGGTCTTGCACATGGGTTGATGCAACCCTCACTACCAACACAGAGGCTAGGTGACCTGACAGTGGCTTTTCAGTATTCTAAAGAGAAGCTACAGGAAAGAAGGGGACAGACTATTTATCATGGTCTGTTTTGACAGAACAAGGGAAAATTTTTTCAAGCTCAAAGAGAGTAGATCTAGGTTAGATATAAGGTAAAAAAGTATTTTACAGAGAGGGTGGTGAGACACTGGAACAGGTTGCTCAGTGATGTGGTGGAACCTGATCTAGCTGTGGTGACCCTGTTCATTGCAAGAGAGTTGGACTACATGGTCTTCAGAGGTATCTTCCAACTCAAAGGATTCTATGATTCTAAAACTACTTTCAATCTTCACTTCAGTCTACATTCAACAGCAGCTTTCACCTTGCAGTTTCTAGTAGTACACCCCAGATTTATACACCAACAGAGATTCTGCTAAAAAACACATCAAAAAAAAGTTGAAATATCTTCCAGCTACAAAGAATTACTGTTGCTCAGGTTTGTTTAAAAATAAGATAGGGATTGAAGCATACAGTTTACAAACATTCCCTGGTCGTAAGATGTAGAGCTTTTCATGTCAAAACAGAGTTACTTTGGAGAAGTAAATGACAAAATAACTCATCCATACTGACAAGAGAACCTCTGCAGGGCACTCTATTTTAATGAAAGAAGGGGCTAACACAGCATTGCCTAAGTGAACAAGCTGCATAGCAGAGGTTGACATCAGATGGTTGTGTTTCCATGTTTCTGTCCAGAACACATCACATCAGACCTTGACCCCAGGAGCACAAGGAAAGCAGGGACCCAGGCATGCTCAAGTCCCTCAGCCAAGCAAGCAGGCCTGCTGACCAGGCTGGGCACTCAGCTGACTTCAGAGTGCAGCAGCTGTTTCTGGACGAGGCACTGAACACTAGCCATGCTATCAACCAAACCTGCTAACCCAGGCACTGCTGATAGAGAGGGAAGCATTCATTCTTATCAGATCTACACTTACGCATTGTTCAGTAGGAACATATGTCCTCAGCTGACACATGTCCCCTCCCTGCACCTTTCTTCATTTCTTCCTATCAGTATGACTTGTGGGATTAATAGGATTCCTATTAAACAATTCTTAGTCGAGATACCCTGTAAGTTACAACTTATAGAATCATAGAATCACCGAAGTTGGAAAAGACCAACAAGATTATCCAATCCAACCATAATCTTAGAGAGAGCATCAGAAGCTGCCCTTCAGCACAGCAGACTGCAGCTAAACGTGAACTGTTTTGTCATTCAGCAGTCTGAATCTGAACTGTAGCCTAAAAAGTGATAGCAAATACACACACTGAAGTTGATATGTAAATACTTTCCACACAAGAGACGGGCAGAATATTGGTTAAACTGTGTACCTGGGGAAAAACAAAAACAAAAAGCAACAAAAAAAATCTCACACCTCTACACAACAAGTGCCTGGAAACTGCGAAGAGAAATTTTATTTTTTTTTTTAAACCAGTTAAGGCTAAGTGCAGTAGATGATCTAGAGACAGCATCACAGTAGATTTGCACAAGTACGTTTCTCCCTCTACAACCAGCTGTTTATTTTCTGTTACAAGTCAGTCCAACACCTTACTGACAAAGAGCACCAAATAAACAACCAAGTCAATTTTAGACATGAAGAAGAGAGCATCCATGGGAATCTCATGGTTGTTTTACTCCATAAAAATAGCTACAGAATAATAGTCATTAATTCCAGGAAGTAAGTTAATAAGTTGACCAATCATATCGCAGAGCAAGTGTATCAATTAAAGTCAAAGGAAGCACCGAAGTTCACGAAGAGAAACTACTGAAATTCTTTCAAGGAAAGATGCCGATTCAGTCCTTTTTGGGATGTTTGCATGACTAGGAGGCCAGGTATGCCCAGAGAAAAGAAAAAAAACACCGGGAGTTTTGAGAACAATAATATATCCTGTTTTTGAGAAGCCGGAACACAGCGTGGACAATTTGTATGTTACAAATCACAGCAGTAACCTACGTAACAACAAGAACAAAAGGAGCAATGGCTGTGCTTCAAAATTCAGTGTGCCAATTTCTGTTATCAGCATGATCCAAATCAGACTGTTTAATGGTCTTAAGAAACAGAATTGCTCCATTTGTTTGCTGAATTGTTCCCTCTTTCTGATGCACAGGATCTCATCCTCTGCTGGTTTGTAAATCAGGAGCCCAGACCCCAACAAGGGCACAGCCACCTGTACTAATGACTGCTGGGCCCCTAATGCTCCGCTCCCTGAGCTGCTCTCTCCCACTAGGCTCTGGAAATCAGTTCAGTGCAGATAGACGGGGCATACAGACTACAATCATGGCACACTTTTCACTTTTTGAACAATCCAGTTTGTGGCATTTGTGAATTTTTGCTCTATAGCATTTCAGCAATGAGTTCTTCAGAGAATAGAAGCTGCTTGCCTCACATGAGAAGGGATTCACCTGGAGTGAAAAGCAGAGCAGTCCCCTACTCACAAATGACCATTCTGATGCAGGTGTACCAGAAACCCTAGAACTATCCACAGTATTATCTGATTTCCATTATAGATGTTTGATATCTGCCAACTCTCATGGATTTTCAGATGGGAGCAGAAAAGTATACACATAGAGTGCTCAGCCCAGTACTAGGTGTACTTAAGTCTTCAATACCACACCCCTCAAAAATGAGCTCAATAGTCTTTAAAAGGATATAAGAGAAATCCCTGCAGAGTACTAGCAGGCAACATCTGACATGATTACTCATGGTATAATACCAAGGTATTTTTCATTACTGCAAGCGAATACTAGAAAGTCACATCCATATAGGTATAACGTCACTCAGAAGACTGCTTTTCATACATTTCAGTTTAGAAACTTTGTTTCCATCAATGCAGTAGCAAATGTGTGAGGAAAAAAAAAAGCTTATTGTAGTCCTGTAAATCTAGGCAAGGATAAGACTCCTTTCCCCAGTTGATTTTGTACTTCTAAGAACGGAAGTTAAAGGTTTTGTTAAATGATCCCTTGATTATCAGTTAGAATAAATCCTCCTAAGTCACATCAGTGTAGGCAGAGTAAAATTCCTTTGAATAAATCTCATAATTGTAAGAAAGCACTTGCATGACCTAGAATGCCCAAATCCAGTGTCTAACTTCGATTTAAAGCTTTAGTTACTTGATGTAAAAGCATTTAATACTCTGTTTGATGCACATATATGCTGGTCCATCACACCATACTTGCTTCTTTACAAGGCAGCAGTATTTCAGCTGATACAAAAACACATCTCAGAACAAAGTCTAGCACCTGTGAACCATGATCCTTTACTCCTATTCCCAAAGTCATTATGTCCAGTGGACTATTCAAAAAAATAAATTTGTACACACTAAAGATTCTGAAACCTGGGACAATTCACAAGCAGTGTAGAACATACATTTTCCTGTATGCTCTGTTTAACCACTCTGTGGTTTTCTTTTCATGCACACTTCTCAGAAATGGGAATAATATAAAAAAAAGTAAACTAATACATAAGCATTTCTGAATACTTTACATCTCCATTTGGTTTAAGTCACAAGCAGGATTGACAAAATCCAAATAAAACAGTAAGAGCCTCTGAATCCCCAGTATGTGTATCTACTATGTCACTTCTGGAAAATATACACACATACAAACAAATATATTTAGGTTTTAACATTCTTGAGCTTTTAGAAACAGTCCAGCTGAAAAGCAGGCCAAAATTAAATGTTTGTTTTTCATCCAGAATGATCTGTGTTTAGCTGCAATTTCCACCACCTCATTGTGCTGGCATGGTCAGGTAGGAGCAAGAAAAGGAAAAGACCACTTGTTTTAGCAGCCCTGAGTTCACTCTAGACAGTTGTGCAGCCACTCAACTGTCTCACACTCCCACCTAGAAGAAGTTCAAAGGCTCAATGCAGACTGCTAACAATAGCTTAGAAGTCACTCTTTCAGAACACTTATTTCTACATACAGTTCTTCATTCCTGCCAACTCATTTGGGCAAGCACTGCTTTCAGGCATTAAAATAGTTCTGGATACTCAGAGCAGAGTAAACCTTGGACATAATGTTATGAGTGCATAGTTGGAAGAATTCAAAAAGCATAAGGAAGACATGGAAGGGGAAGGACCATATTAATTCCAAACTTCTTTCAATTTCTTCCATCATTCACATAATGATTTGCTTTCTGCAAGCAGTCCAAGTACAGCTCTATGTTACTGAACTCCTAAGTCCTGTCGTAGCATGCTTCTAAAGTAGGGAAGAGGATTAAAGCATTAACAAATCGAGTAAGAGGTCCTTAAACAACAGGTCCTTAAACAACAGGTCCAGTCTGGGAAACAACCCAAGAAATATGCCTCAAGTAAGCAGCATTCCACAACTTCTTCCATGACAAATCATACATACAGGCACTCACATCGCCACATTGAAGCAGCTGTTTGCAGAACACAGATATACTCACAAATAAGTGTGCACAAATGCAGTGACTTTTTTTTTTTTTTTAGGACTGGAAGCTGTCACCAGACAAATCCAATAAGTAATTGGGGAGGGTGATACAGATACAGGGCTCACAACTGGAATCACTATCAAGTTTAACACATTTGTTTCAAGAAGCATGCAACCACTAAAAACCAACTTGGAGTCTTATTCCTGAGTTACACAGTATCTCAATATAGCAGCACAGATTGTCCCCACATGTGAAAGTTCTCAAAGCTTTTGCAATTAGAAATATAAGGAAAGATCCTCCCCACTGTTGGCTCATGTTTGCTCTCCATCTCCTCCATCCTTCAAGATTCAATAACTTCTGCCTGCCACAAATCTTCTCTTTTATTCTCTTTGCTTTCTCCTCTTGTCTAGACTCTACTGAAGGTCAGCTTTTTAAACAAACAAACAAACGATATACTATTCTCCTTCATGCTTCACAGAGATACTGCATCACCTCAAAACTGCAAGCCACACACTGGGATGGTCATTAACGTAGAACTATTGAAGACAAATACATAAGCATTGTATCCACAATAATCCTGAAGTACAGAGGGAGGGAAGAGACATACTGAGTCAACTCCCATCAGTTATGTCTAAGTGTAGAATGTTACCTACTTCTAGCTTTTTAAAGTAGGACAGGTATGCTCTTAAGACACATAAGGAAAGATCAAAGAGTCTCCAGTCTGAAAACAGAAGTCTAAAATCAATTCTTAGAGAATCCCTTTAAATCCCACATTTGAAAGGGAAGAGAGAATGAATTTCAAGTGACAGAGAAGTCACTTGAAGTTGCTTCCCAAGACTCTGTTCCCTGGGAAGGGAGGGAGAACTTGCCAAAAGCTTCTCTAACAAACCAGACACAAGCTCTGATCCTCCATCACTCCCTGCACTGTTACACACAGAAGTATTTACAATAAGTGGTATTCATTAAGACGGTATGAGACTCAGAAAACATTCTACAGATTTTCTAAATTTTTTTTTTTTAAAAAGGAAATTTCTTGCTAGTAGGCTTGGCTTCACTTTGAACAGGAAAAGTGAATGATGGAAAGGAAATTCATGTTTTGGAGGAGCTGAACAATAGAAATGACTAATCACCACTAAAGAATTCTTGAAACCCAGCCCCAGACCTTGAAAAGCAGCAGAGAGAAAGGCTAGCCTTGAAGTGAATTTGTGCTTATGTACTGGCAGAAACCCTCTCCCATTTCACAACTTATTCCTTCAATGAAAAATGAGTCAGGGACCAGAGCCGGCAGAACGTTTTGTGGTAAGAGACACAGTTAACAGTTTTATGATTAAGCAGTTTTTCCACTTTTAGAAGGGTCTGCTATTCAACATCAAATCTTCCTGCAGAACGTGTGTCAGCACAAAAGGGCTTTATAAGGTCCCTGATAAAACTTCTAGCTAAAGCTAGAGAAACTGTACCGTACCACTCAGTTTAGGAAAGCCATATATGTAAAGCATATCTTAAGTCTGAGCTCCAGCTTCATCCTCTTCAAACTAGAACTTGTATCTCAAGCAATTACATTGCCAGTAAAGTGACTGATTTTCACCACAGCAGCTCTCCACGTGCCTCAAGGTAGTCATTTCACACTAAAGAATGCAAAAAGAAAAAAAAAAACCGCAAAAGTTTCACTATTTGGGTTCTTCCAACAAGACTGAATTATATTTCCAACACCTTCTGCACAAAGGATGGCTTGAAACAATAGAACTCAAGGTGTGAGATCTGACCCCTAGACATTTAAGAACCTAAGAAAGATACTTGCAAATAAGTTATTTTAATCTTCTGACCAGCACCACATTCTGTTTGTTTGTAAACAGTTGACTGAAAACATGTAGCATGCCAGGACCTGATCTGTCAGAAAGAGCCTCTGCTGATTAGAATGAGCATGGACAGCAGTGTTTCAGCTGTCCTAGCAGATTTTTCCTTCAGCTCCAGGAGACTAAAAACAAAACAACAAAAAAACCTAAAACCTGGTAAAGCCACAGGAAAGGGCCAAGCCTTTCTGCCTGTTTTCCAAAGGAGGCTGACATTCCAGTGTATTTCCAAGTTGTACACTGTGCCCACATAATTCAGAAGCCAACATGTACATCCATATGTTGTAACTCCATCACAAAGAAGCAGCTGACAGGCAGTTTGCTGACAAAGCTCATCAGGAGCAGAATGGACAACAGTAGAAAAAGTTCTCTACAATAAATTCTGGAATAGTGCCATGAATAAAGCTGGTCGTATTCAGAAGAGCCTGCACTATTAGAAGAAAGCTGATATTCCAAATCTTTTGTCACTTTTGCCCCCAGATATTAACAAAGAATATTTTGCAAGAGTTGCAAAAAATTTCCTGGATTTAGAGTTAACATCAAAAAGGCTTTTCTAAACACCAACTTAGAGATAGACATAAGATTGGCTCTTCCCACTACCAAAGTAGCACATTCTGTGCTAGCACATGTACCACCAGGATAATTATCCAGACACCAAGCTGATCACAAGCCAGCAGCATACCCCTGCTGCTAGGGATGATGGTGTCCTGATCCTCATTAGAGAAGAGTCGTCAGTAGGTGATAGAAGGTGAACCTTCTCCTCTGCTCAGTACTAGTGAGGCCACACCTGGACTGCCATGACATAGTCTGGGCTGCCCATCACAAGAGAGACATGAACACACTGGAGAGATCCAAGTGAAGGGTCACTGAGATGATAAAAAGACTGGAGTACCTCTCCAATGAAGAAAAGCTGGGACTGCTTCCTCTGGAGAAGGCTTAGAGGGGATCTCATCAATATACAGAAATCCATAAATAGAGGGTGCAAAGAGGTCAAAGCCAGGCTCTTTTCAGTGGTGCCCAGTGACAGGACACGAAGCAACAGGCACAAACTGGAACACAGCAGGAGCCTTTATCCATGGACATCTTCAGAAGCTTCTGGGACATGGTCCTAGACAGCCTGCTCTGAGCAGTCCTGATCTGAGGGGAGGTGCGGGGGGGGGCAGCTGTTCTAGAGGTCTCCTCCAACCTCAGCCACACTGAGAACAGCCTTTCTGGAAGGAGAAATAGACTGCGCAAAAACAAAGCCTGAAGAGAGGAGACAGTATACACTGTAGCACAACCATACAACCCTTAGGTTTACTTCGTTGTGAGGAGAATATCACTACCAAAGCAGGCAGCGATACAAGTTCCAGAAGTCAGTCACTGCACGGGAATCCTAGCACGCTTGTAAGCCAGGGTCCTTTCTGTCCCCAGCTACAGACTCAGTTTTGGTTGTTTTCTGGCTGTAAGACCTACACTCTCATGACCTACATGGCGTTAACATGATTTGCAGACTCAGAAGTACCCAGCACAAGCAGTGAAAGCTGATGAAGGATGAATGAATATTGCCTCTGGTAAAGGTGTGAACTGCTTCTTCCATTCATCTTCACACTTGAAGGCATGCATCCTCCAAACATGGCAAAACTAGTCCGCTTAGATAATTCCCTCAGGGACCACCTTTTAATCATCTGTATGCTTATGTGGAATTTAATCTAGATAGCCTTTATACAAAGTTATCTTCACATCTTAGTTTATATTGGTTTCTCTATACACACAATCTTTCTATGTCAGCATTAGTCATTTTCCAAACTATATTCATATACACTGAAGAGCTAAAATGTAATTCTGTAAGGCTATATAGAACATGTGACATACCATCTTGGGCAAAACTCTAAATTCACTACTTCCATGTTTACGTTCCCTGTGGATTAAATTAATTCTCAAATGAAAGCAGTATACAAGTCATGAGACATTTAATAGGTGACTTCTGCAAAGTATTTAATGCATTAAAACAGAAACATAGTCCTTTCCGCATGATGCCCTAAACACTTACTTATTGAGATCAAGGATACTTGTGGGGGTAGTGCAAAGAAAGGATGGGAAGAGGCAGGCATTTTTTGAAAAATACTGATGGAGTAATTATTGTAAAGTATATCTGTCAGTCAAACAACATTTTGGTTGACTAAATGCTGTGCAAGAAGTTAATTTAAGTGTTCTTGAATCAGCTGGATGGTACTTAGAACAGCAAACAAGCCTAGGAGTATAGAAATTACAAGTAATTTCAGTAGTTCTGGACAACCTATCTAGCAATGAGAGTGATGGGGTGCTGAAAGGGCTGCCCAGAGAGGTTGTAGATGCCCTGTCCCTGGAGGTGTTCAAGGCCAGGTTGGATGGGACCCTGGGCAGCCTGGTCTAGTAAATAGGGAGGAAGTCTAGTAAATAGGGAGGTTGGTGGCCCTGCCTGTGGCAGAGGATTGGAGATTCATGACCCTTGAGGTCCCTTCCAACCCGGGTCATTCTGTGATACCAAGTTTGAAGATTGTTTAGAAAAGATCTGTATAAGGATAACTAATATTGAAGTATATTCTTATAGGAACATAAGTACACAGAAAAACAAGCAGTTCTGCTAACTTTCCATTTCAAATGTATTGTTAAAACTAGTCATGCTTTTATTTACAGTTAAAAACTGAACCAAAATTCCAGCTCATTTTCAGCGTTACTTCACATGCTACTGTTGTTTTAGAATAGCTTAGCAGAGCAATCAAGGCCTCTTCATCCAAGTGCACCAGAAACTGAAGAAGTGTAAAAACAGACACAAGAAAAGGCATCGTGAGAAATTCCTTCACAGGGTAACCCAATTCCTACACCAGATCATTTCCCAAGGCTTTCCTGTACCCCAGAAAGACAAAGCACTGCAGAGCCTGGCTAATACAGAAGCCAAGGCCAACATGCTTCTGGAGAGCTCTTGTCTAATTTGGAGGCGGCTCCAGGTCTTCCCTCAAACACGGAGGACAAGAGTGGTCCCTGCTCAGAGCTCACAGTTTCCTGATGCCAAGAGGTTTGGCTTTCAGCCAGCTCTGTACTCTTGACACCTCCACAAACCAACCCAACAGCTCTCCTGGAAAGTCAACAGAGACTGGAGGTGTGCAAAGCCTCTCAAGGTCACCCTTCAGAAGTACTCAGCCATGCCTGAAGAAGCTAACATAAGAATTACTCTTTACCAAGAACACTACTAAAGGAGCATATAATAAATGCAGGAAAGACTTTTACTGACACCACTATAACGCCACAAACTGAACCTTAGAACTGCACAAAAACCTGCACAGTTAATGTGGTGATACGACTGAGCACCTTCCTCAGTATTCAGAAGTGTGAAGAAAAGAAAAACTTAATTAATAACAGAGTCAATCAACAAGTGCCAGTTTAACAAAAACATCAGCCATTAATGACAGATTAACTTATCCATCAGGTATCACTGAGCTCATCTATGCTGAGAGTTATTAAAATGTTCTTATGTAATACTAATATCAAATTAATAGGCAAGTATTCTTATCTGGTGTAACTACAGCTTAGAGTTTTTCAACCAATTATGTGTTGGTACTTTGAACTATGCCAAAGCATCCCATTCAAGACCCAAAATACTGATAATAATAAAAAAAGGTTTATAACTGTAACCAGTAGGGGTCATTTCAGTGCAAAAAATTGCAGTGAAAGAGAAGGCTAGAGACAGGAAGAGCAAAAACATGAGTTTCTATTCACACGGTTCTGTTAGTCACTTCCATTTCCCCCTCCCTGAATGTACATAGCATAGGGCTTTCCCTCCCAACAGACAGCATTAAAAGAAAAGCAGTCTTTTTTCTGCTATAAGATAAACAAAAACCATCGCTTAGTGCTATTGATTCACCAGGTAAACCAGCCCAGCCCATTTCATGAGTGTTGGTAAACTGCCCAACAGTTTCAATCACACCAATTAAAAACACAGAGCTAATCAAGTTTATTTCAGAGAACAGAGGCAGCACATTAAGTCCTGTTGTTTTTTTTTTTTTCTTTGCTGCCACCACTCATACAAACTATACACCATAAGAAACAATGAATCTGCTTTTGTTGCCTAGAATGAGGCAGTTTCCTGACAAGTCCCTAATAGATATTGCAGTACTATTTATTAGGCTGACAGTTCAGCTCAGTTGCTTTTCATTTAAGAGAATGAAAATTAAATAGATAGCTTATCTCCCCAACTATTCCTATAGGGACAGCTGGAACTAGTTTCTAACCACAACACTAATTGAAATGCAATCTTGCCAACAAATGCTTCATACTATTTTCAACAGTAGATGGGACGTGTTATGAGTTGAACTACAGCAACGTACAGATTGCATCACTTCAGAGGAATGAAATACTCCTAAACTGCCAGAGACATCCATACTCTGATACATTAAGGGAGCTAGAACACTGAGACAGTTAAAGACTGGAGGCTTTCAGATCTTTCAACCAAAAGGGGAGCAGTTTAAGCCAAGCGTTTAGTTAAAACCATTCAAAACCAGAAGTCCATTCATAACTAGGTAGGTATTTTGAAGCACTTTTCTATTTAAAAAAAACTTTTCCAGTACACAGTAAAAAATAAAGAACGAGAGAGAGAGAGGGACTACAGCAAAATACATATTTAATCTCACGGGTTTGATGAAGGTCTTCAAGGTAGTTTAGAAGCATTTTTAATTCTTTAACAGAGCCTTTAAGCCTGCAGCTGCTCCTACACAAGCAACAACAGAGAGGACACCCTGGCTTGCTGCAGACTGCAATTTACCTCTAAGAGAGGAGAATGGAGCTGCAAGTAAAAACCTGCATCGGAAGCAAGGTCAGCTGCCCACTAAGAAAGATCAGTTTTAGTCCTCTCAAAACAGTGTATCATTTTAAAGGCCAGGTTCTGGACAGACGCTGCTTCCAACGGCTTTCTGGACTTTCTACTGCCCTCTACCCGTCGAGAGCAGCAAGTCCCGCTCTCATTTTCCAGAATTGTCGAAGCTCACACTCAAAGTCTCACATACATTTCCTACATATTCCAAACTACCGCTTATTTGTAAGCTCCTTACAGCGCCATGTTTTCCCCTCACCCTGGGGGAAAAGCAAGCGGAAGGGACAAAGCAAGACAAGAGAGACTGAAATATTTCTCTTTAGACTTGTGGGAAATTATATACGAACGAACTCTTAAAAGACCCTGATAGATTCAACGTTTGAAGAGGAGCTGTGAGCAGATCTCTTGTGCTTCGCACGAGTGCATCACTTCATAAGCAGAGGGCATACAGCTGCAGTGGCTGCAAGCTGTCCTGCCATGGGGCTCGCTACTGATGTGAGAGACACAGACATGCCTTATCGTACAGCGAGCGTGTGTGGGCAGACAGAAGGGCAGATATTATGTGACAGGAACAGGAAGGAAAAACTTTACAGCAGATGATCAGCCTTTGTGTTTCCTTAAGGAGGAGGAATCCGGAACGGACATCATGTGTACAGTGCTGACCTCCCCTATCTCAGGCTGGCAAGCTGTCCCCAGGTCCCTCTCTTATCAAGAAATTCTAGCGGGGTCCCAACAGCTGGTTGGCTTGATATGAACTATTAACAAGCAGTGAGCTACTAAACGGAGAATGACATTTGAAGAGCCTGACGTTAATACAAGCCATCAAAACTAAGGGTGAAACTTTCAAATACTCTCCTCCTCGGCGGAACAGCTCTGAAGGCACTCTCGCGGTAAACCGGGGCTCGCAGAACACGGCAAAACACAACAGCACGCGAAGCAAACGCGGGCAGCTCCGCTGCAACGCTCCGATCCCGCGCCAGTGAAACGCGCTCGGGGCACCGACGGAGGGGGCAGGGAGCGGGGCTGGAGGCGCTCGTCCCGTCCCGAGCCGGCTGCAGGACTCCGGGATGCAACACGGAGGGGCGGTGCGGGGCTCCGTACCTGGGACGGGGGCTNCCCCCGCCTCCGGCCCCCCGAGGAAAGTTTCCTCTCTCGGCGGCGGCCGCTCCAGCCAAACTTCTGCTCCGGGCGGCGGCGGCTCCGCCCGCTGTCCCCTGCGGGAAGCGGCGTCCGTCGGTCCGTGCGTTCCTCGGCCGCCCGCTGCCGGCCCCGTCCGCCGCGGAGGAGCGGCGATCGCGCGCGAGCGGCCGCGAGCCCCTGGGTGCGGCTGCGCCTCTACCCCGCTCGCAGCCCGAGTCCCGACTCGCCTGCTGCCTGCGACTCGCCCCGCTCCGAGTGCGTCCTCCGCCCTTCCCCCATTGGGCGGTGATCGCCCTCGCCCCGCCCCGCCTGTCCGCTCGCGCCTCCTCATTGGCCTCCACCCCGACCGGCTCCGCCCGCTCCTCCTCTCCACCGCCCCTCCGCCCCAAATGCCGGGGCCGGGGAGAGACGCAGCCGAAATGAGGAGCGGCCTGGGCCCCACGGCGGCCGCAGCCACCGCCTCCTCCCACTCGCCCCTCCCCTCCCCCGCCCGGAGCTCCGGGCGGGGAGCGGAGCGAGGCGGGCGCGTCAGAGTCCGGGCGCGGGCCGGGGGGAACGCACGCCTCCGAGGGACGGCGGGGCGGAGTGGGCGCGGGCCCCGTGAAGGGGACTCGTGGCCCCGAGAGCCTCCTCCTGTTCCTCCGCCTGTCCTCCGAGGGAGCGGGGCGCCGGGACGGGGCGCGCCTCCTCACCCGCTCGGCCCCCGCGCGGCGGAGAGCGAGCACCTCCCGCACCGTCCCGTCCCCGCAGCNGGAAGGAAGGAAGGAGGGAGGGAGAGAACGCGGCGCTCGGAGGGCAGGGTCCGGCCGCTGCTCACCTTCACAGACTCCCACTTCGTACTCGGTGATGGAGTCCCCGTTGAGCGGCGGGCGGATGACACAGCGCAGCCCCCGGTCGCAGGCGCCGTGCAGCCCGTAGACGCCCCCGCAGCTCTCGTTGCGCTGCCGGGCGCACATGAAGCAGCAGCCGCAGATGCCCAGCACGATGCTGCCGGGGCAGCTCTTGGGTTCCTCGCACTTGGACTCGTCGCAGGGCAGGCAGACAAGCGCCCGCGTCCCCGGCTGGCCCAGTAGCAACGCCAGCGGCAGCAGCCACCCCGCCGCCGCCAGGTGCCAGCCGCCGCCACCCCCGCCGCCGTCTCCGCCCGGCCGCCTCCTCCCCGCCGAGACCGCTGCCAGGTACATCCCGGCCGCCGCCGCCCGGCCCTCGCCGGGGGGAGTCGCGCCGGAGCCCCCGAGCGCGC